>JAMRYI010001150.1:0-41782 GCA_029231635.1 Ditylenchus weischeri | reverse complement strand
GTTTTGAATGACGATTTAGATAACTTAGTTCTTCCGGAAGAAAAACCGTTGCTGTTTGATGATGAGGATTTAAATAAGAAATTAAGGTTAAAATAATGAAAGATAAACTCTTACTCACTTCAAAATCACTTACGGGGATTTTCATTGGTGATGCTTTTGGCGAAAGTTTCTTTGGTGAAGAAAGTATAATCAGAACATTCATCCATCAAAGAATCATTCCTGAAAGCACTCTGGATTTTACGGATGATACCATTATGGCAATTGATGTTTTCAGATCATTGGAAGAATTCGGACAAATCAATCAGGATTTTCTGGCGGAAGAGTTTACCCAAAATTATTATCTTGATATTAATCGAGGTTACGGACCTTCAATGCATCAATATTTCAGAGCAGTAAAGGATGGTGAAAAATGGAAAGAAGTTTCCTATTCAAAATTTGGAGGACAGGGTTCTATGGGAAACGGAGGAGCAATGAGAGCATCCGTAATCGGAGCTTATTTTTATGATGATCTGGATCAGCTTAAAACAAATGCAGAACTGTCCTGTGAAGTTACCCACGCCAACAAAGAAGCGATAGAAGGCACAAAAGCTATTGCATTGGCCACAGCTTTTGTTATTCAGGAAAAATTAGGATTGATACAGTTGAATCAGCAGGAATTTATTCAGAAAATTCAATCTGAATTGAACGATTCTGATATGAAAAGTAAACTGAACAAAGTCTTATATTTAGACGGAAATCCAAGCACTGAGTTATTGGTCAAAACATTAGGAAACGGAATAAAAATGACCGCTCAGGACACCGTTCCGATTGTACTCTGGATGCTTTCGAGATACCGGAACAATATTGAAGAATGCCTTTGGAATACAGTTTCTGCGTTAGGCGACAGAGATACAACCTGCGCAATGGCAGGAGGAATAAGTATTTTAAGCTGCGATGAAGCATCAATTCCGGATTGGACAAAGAATGTTGAGGATTGGAAAAAAAGCAAATTTTATGGAAATTGAATTAACAAAAGGCGATATCACCCAAATTAAAGCAGATGCAATCGTCAACGCAGCCAACTCTTCCTTATTAGGCGGTGGCGGAGTAGACGGAGCCATTCATCGGGCAGGAGGAAAACAAATTCTTGATGAGTGTATAGAAATCAGAAACCGACAGGGCAAATGCAAAACAGGAGAAGCGGTCGTTACAACTGGCGGAAATCTCCCTGTGAAATACGTCATCCATACCGTTGGTCCGGTCTGGAACGGAGATGAAGAAAAAGGTTCGAAATTATTGACAAATTGTTATTATAATTCATTGAAATTAGCAGAAAGTCTGAATGTTAAAACCATTGCTTTTCCCAACATCAGCACAGGAATTTATCGGTTCCCAAAAGAATTGGCTGCTAAAATTGCCATAGATGAGGTGAAAAACTTTACATCGGAGATCATTGAAAAAGTTATTTTCGTCTGTTTTGATGATGAAAATGAGGAAATTTACAGAACACTGTTAAAAGAATAATACAGAATAATAGTTTTTGTGAGCTTCGCTAAGTGAAACGGCTTTGCGAACTAAAAACGTTTAGTAGTAAAAAAAAAACTTTGTGGTCTTTGCGTTAAAAATAATACAAAAACAAAAAAAACTAAAACAAATGAAAAAACTAACCATATTAACCGGTGCCGGAATCAGCGCCGAAAGCGGAATAAAAACTTTCAGAGACGGAGACGGTCTTTGGGAAAATCATAGCATCACAGATGTGGCAAGTCCGGAAGGATGGCGAAAAGACAGAGCTTTGGTTCTTGAGTTTTACAACCAGAGACGAAGACAGCTTCACGAAGTCGAGCCGAATGATGCACACCGATTATTAGCAGAACTGGAAAAACATTTTGAAGTTCAGATCATTACCCAGAATATCGATGATCTGCATGAAAGAGCAGGTTCAACGAATATTTTACATTTACACGGCGAATTATTCAAAGCCTGTTCATGCAACAATAAAAACCTGATTTACGAGCAGAAAGATGACATCAACATCGGCGATAAAGCAGAAGATGGAGCGCAGTTAAGACCATTTATTGTTTGGTTCGGAGAAGATGTTCCATTGATGAAAGAAGCAACGAAAATGGCAAAAGAAGCCGATATATTTTTGGTAATCGGAACTTCTTTACAGGTGTATCCTGCAGCGGGATTAATTCATGATATCAAGGATGACTGTCTTTTAATCGTAATCAATCCCAACGAAACAGGTTTCGGATACGGGCAAAGAGCCGTTGTCATGAAAGAAACCGCAACACAGGGAATGAAACTGCTTTTTGACAAACTGGTAAATCTTGCATAATGGTAAATTAAATCTTGTAAAAGCCGGAATTTTCGGCGTTTGTGTGGGTGATGCGTTGGGCGTTCCTGTAGAATTTAAAAGCAGAGAAAATTTAAAAGTGTTTCCCGTTGAAAATATGCGTGAATTTGGATCATGGAAGCAGCCGAAAGGAACTTGGAGTGACGACAGTTCTTTAACGCTTTGTCTTGCTGACGAATTAACCAAAGGATACGATTTAGAAAAGATCGGACAAAGTTTTGTAAAATGGGTAAAATACGGACATTGGACAGCTCACGGAAAATTATTCGATATTGGCGGAACAACAAGGCATTCTATCGCAAGATTAATAAAAGGAGAAAGCGCAAAATTTTCGGGAAATATTTTCGAAGAAGATAACGGAAACGGTTCTTTAATGAGAACACTTCCGTTGGCGTTCTATCTTAAAGACGAAGAAAATATTGAAAAGCTATATCAGACGGTAAAAGAAGTCTCTGCAATCACACACGTACATTTTCGCTCGGTGTTTGCCTGCTTTGTTTATGTAATTTTTGCCATTGAATTAATCAAAGGAAAAGATAAAAAAGAAGCATATCATCATACTCAAAAAGTGGTATTGGAATTTGCAGAAATTCAGGGTTTTAACCCGAAAGAGATACAGCTTTTTGACAGGGTTTTAAAGAATGATATTTCAGAATGTCATGAAGATTCCATCAGTTCAGGAGGCTACGTTCTTCACAGTCTCGAAGCCTCATTATGGTGTTTCCTGAACTCTGAAAATTATGCTGAAGCCGTTTTAAAAGCCGTCAATCTGGGAGAAGATACCGACACAACTGGAGCCATCACTGGCGGAATTGCCGGAATTTATTACGGTTTTGAGAGTATTCCGAAAGAGTGGATTGATGTATTGTCGAGAAAGGAGGATATTGAGAAATTGTGTGAGAAATTAGAAAAAATTAAATAACGAAATAAATGGAAACAAATTTTAACGCTATTGAGGTAACTCAAAAAATAGAAAAGATATTAAATCAATTAGCAAAAACAGATTATGTAGATAATATTGGAAATAGAAAATGGACAAAATATATTATTCAAAAACTTTCAGAATTAGGGAAAAGTTATGATTTTTTGCGGTGTCCTTGTCCAGATGATTTTAATGCAGCTTGGCTATATGATTTAACTTGGTATAAAAATAATGATGAAGGTTGCCTTTCTGAGATACCATTCATAATGGAATCAGAATGGAGTTATGGATATGATGATATTAGATATGATTTTGAAAAACTATTACAATCTGATGCTAAACTAAAATTGATGATTTGCTGTCATAAAAACGGAGAAGATGATATAAAATATTTTGAAGAATATTTTCCAAAAGCTATTAAAAGCTATATTCAGCAAAGTTTAAATTGTGTATATATGGTAGCGGTATTAAAAGACTATGATGAATTTGAATTTAAATATTACTATTATAGCGCAAATGGAGAAACAATAAATATGGAATAAAATGAACGAAATACAAAAGAAAAAAATAAGCAAATACCTAAGCTTGGTGCTTAGACACAAACCCGAAGTTATCGGGCTGAATTTAGACGAAAACGGATGGGCAGATGTGGAAGAACTACAGGAAAAATGTGCAAAACAAAATCGCGCTTTCACTCTGGAAGAATTGGATGAGGTGGTGGAAACCAACGATAAAAAACGCTTTATTTTAAACGAGGATAAAACCAGAATCCGCGCAAATCAGGGACATTCAATTGATATTGATCTGGCGCTGAAACCGCAACAGCCACCGGAATTTCTTTACCACGGAACCGCAGAAGCCAATCTTGCATCCATCTTTGAAAAAGGAATTGAAAAGAGAAACCGACAGCACGTTCATCTAAGTCAAGACAAAGAAACTGCAACCAAAGTCGGAATGCGTCACGGAAAACCTGTTATTTTAACCATTGAAACCGGAAAAATGCACGAAGGCGGAATCGTATTCTACCTTTCCGAAAACAAAGTCTGGCTGACTGATTTTGTGGATGCAGAATATATTGCGAGATGACAATTCATAAAAATTAATCTTCTCTAAAATTTTTTTTAATTTTATATAATATAATTCCTATATTAGTGTATTAATATCGGGGTGTCCGAAAAACGTATAGAGTAGGAAAAACTAAACAAAATCATTATGAAAAATTTAAAAAAAATTTCAAGAGAAAATTTAAAATCCGTTAAAGGAGGAATTACACCAGACTGTGCATCTTGGTGGAGTTCTGGTCGTCCGTATTACACGAACGAGGCAACTTGCCTTCAAGCTGCTGGTACCAATCCCGACTTTGAGCCATTTTGTATTAATAAATGTGGAAGATGGTATGTTTTTTAAGTGAAAAGTAGATTAAAAATATCCCCTAGAAGTATCAAACTTTAAGGGGTTTTTTATTAATTTAAAGTTTAGAAAAATCAAAAGATTAACCTGATTTTTTAAAACAAAAGTTCCTTTTTATTTTGGTAAACCTTTTTTCAAAGCATAATTGGCTCTTTCAACAGCTTTTTTCTCTTTCCAGTCCATGTAACGGTTTTTATAGCGACCTTTCATGAAATTATCAAAATTTCTCTGCACTGTAAGATTCCACAATGAATTGGCTTTTACCGCCCAGGATTTATCCCATGCACGGAGAGAGATAGAGAAACTTCCATCGAGATATTTCATCCAATGCCACCATCCTGTAGGCATAAATAGGGTATCACCATGTTCCAGGAAACATTCAATTCCCTCTACACCATCCAATGCAGGAAATTTTTCAAAATCAGGATTTTCAATATCAAAATCTTCTAATGCGTAGGTTGCATAAGGCAATTTGTAAAGTCGGTCTTTCCATTTATAATCGAACAGTAACACATGTTTTCTTCCGTTAAAATGTGTGTGGAAAATGTGCGCTAAATCTATATCATAATGTAAAAAAGTAACCGAACTTTTTCCTCCGAAAAACATACTTGGATATTTATCCAGAAAACCACCCATCAGTTCTTTTGGCGAGATGTATTCTTTCAGCAGTTGTGGAGCATGTTTTATAGGATCGAAAAAGAAGATTCTCAAATCTGTAGGCTCTCTTTGGATGAGGTCTATATAATCTGCGAATTTCATTTTTGTAGTTGGTGTATTAATAGGAGCTGCAGGATCTGCTTTTTTAGAATCGTAAAGCGGCACTTCTATGTCTCCTACTACTTCTTTCACATAATCCATCGTCCATTTTTGATAAGCAGGCCATTTTCTTGCCATATTTTTTATCACTACCGGTTTTCGTGGTTTAAGATACTTCTCTCGGAACTCTTCTTGAGTAATATCATCAACAATATCTATAGGTCTTAGAATAACCCCCATTTTTTTTAAAATTTTATGTTACAAAATTATTAAATAAATAGATAGCTTATTCATTTTAGCATTCTTTTAATCTATGATGCTCATCATTTTTTGATTGTAATGATTTTTCAGAAAAAATATTTACAATAATTTCTTAAAGAAAATTAAATGCAGAAACGAAAATTAAATTTATAAACCGGACATAATTAAAATAAAATTAATAAAAATCGCAATTCGTTAAAAAAATAAGCAAAGATTGATGGTTTTTTTAACAAAGCATTTTAAAGTTATTCATAAGTTTGTGATATGATACAAATGAGAAATTCGCGAAGCATTACCGAAGATCTGCGGTAATGTGTTTCTTACAAGAATCATGAATGATGCATCACCCGGCTTGTATAGTTATTCTAGAACAACTTGTACAGGTAGGGAAAAAATTTATTTATTAATTTTATTAAATTTATTACTATGAAAAAACTATTCTTATGCACCATGATGGGCATTTCAATAATGGCATTCGCAAAGGATGTACAAGCTGTCTGGACTTCAACTTGTGGAGTTAAGCATTTTACAACGTTTTCAGATAGTGCTACTTATCAGCAAATTGCCAATGCAATTGCCTTAATCAATGAGCGAGAATGCGGAGTGAAACCTTCAGTAACTCTTAGTCTTAATTAGAATAAACGGCGGAGGAAACTCCGCTTTCTTATAAACTTAAATATTAAATATGAAAAAAGTAAGTTTTTTATTTCTAGTCTTAAGCATCTTTAATGTGTTTGGTCAGAAAATAGATTTTGAGCCAACAATAAAAGCGCATTATAATTCTGTATTGAAATTAGGTGAAAAATATCAAAAGACTCAGGATTTTATTTTAGTTGGAAACTCTCAGGATTATTATTTTGCAGGCGTACAAAATTATCTGAATGATACAGGACAATATAAATCTAAAGGAATTGATACAAGAGTTTATAGTGATTATTTTCAGGAAAGATTAATTAAGGAAAACGGAATCACAACCGTGTTTTTTATTAATCCGGACAATAAAATTCGTTATGAAGAAAGGTTGAATCTAAAATGGGTTCTTTATGGAGAAACTAAGATGATTAATGGTGTAAAATGTCAAATGGCAGCAACAAACAAATATGGAAGAAGATGGATTGCTTATTTCTCAAAAGAATATCCACAATCTTTAGGACCGTATAAATTTAATGGTTTGCCAGGTTTGATATTTGAATTGTACGATACACGGGATGATTATCATTTTACTTTGATGAAAGTTGAAAAATTTACGGATGATTTTGAATATAATCTTTCTGGATTTAAAAATTTCCCAAAAGATAAATATTTAAAAGCAAAATATAATTTGGAGAATACATTCGAAGCATTGCCCGGTTTGGTTATCACTCCGGAAGAGCGTAAATATTACGAATCTCTTTTAGAAAAAGGCAAAAAAATGCACAATAATCCTTTAGAATTAAAACCATTTGAATAATTATAACGGCATATTTGTCATTCAGAAGGAATCTCAGCATTGAAAAAAATGCTTAGATTTCTACGAAATGACAAGCTAAGCGAAAATGATAAGGTTGAAAAAATTTTTTAGAATAGTGATAGCAACATTTTTGTCATTCCGGAGGAATCTTAGCGGAGTTTACACGATGCTGAGATTCCTCCGGAATGACAAATTATAGGAAATTATTTTTTTAAACTATTTATAAGATCTTCCAATTTTGAATTAAACTTTGCAATACCTTCTTGATCAGAAATATTGAAGATGACTAATCCAATAGAATTATCTTTATTGTCGAATGTATTGTTTGAGATTTCTAATTTCCTTTCATCATCAAAAAGATCTTGAATTCTTACCTTAAAAATATCAGCTAATTGTGGGATATACTGAGATTTTACATCCGTATTTTCGCTTTCCCAGCTCGCATATGTATTTCTGTCTACTCCCAAAAGATCTGCAATCTCCTGATTAGAGTATTTTGTTTTGCTTCTTAATCTTTTTAGATTAGTACCAATTCCCATAACTAAAGTTGTTTATACAAATTTATACTTTTCAATAAAATAGTAAAGATAAATTCTCAATAATTATCAGAAAACAATAAAGAAAATAAAAAAGCAAGAAAAACAAATATTATCACTATTTTTGTAGTTATAATGTTTAATTTAACCTTTATCTTAAAATTATATCTCTTTAATGTGTAACAAAAAAACATTCCGAATAACTAATTAATCAAATAATAAATTATGAGAATAAAAATCTCCTTATTTTTCATGTTTTTTCTCTCAGTAATTGCTTTCGCGCAGAAAACAGTTTCCGGGAAGATTACAGATGAAGATGGTGTTGCAATCCCAAGTGCAAGTGTAACGATAGAAGAACCCGGTAAAGATGCTATTCTTGCATACGGTATTACAAACTCTAAAGGGGAATATAAAGTGACATTTACCACAGCAGAATCTAATGTAGATCTGAAGGTAAAAGCTTTTAACCAGAAACCTTTAACAAAACAAATCAGCAACAGCGATCAGACTTTAACTTTCCAGATGCAGTCTGAAGCTACAGAAATAAAAGAGGTACAGCTAAAAACCAAAATGATTACCGCAAGAGGTGATACGATTGCCTACGATCTGAAAGCGTTTGACAGCAAAAATGACCGTACTTTGGCAGACGTTATGAAGAAAATTCCGGGAATTGAAGTGAATGCAGACGGAACTATTCTTTATCAGGGAAATGCAATTAATAAATTCTATGTTGAAGGAAAAGATCTTATGGAAGGAGGATACGGTACTATTACCAATTCACTGCCAAAAGAGGCGATCCAAAAATTGGAAGTCCTTGAAAATCATCAGCCTGTAAAAATGCTTCAGGGTAAAATCCCTTCGGATGCAGCAGCTATTAATATCAAGCTTAAAAATTCTGTTACCATGACTGGGAGAGGAGAAGTAGGTGCTGGTTTTACAGATCCTTGGCTTTGGAATGTAAAATTAACGCCCATGTTTTTCAGCAAAAAAAGCCAGTGGGTGGCTAACTACAAGACCAATAATATGGGAGAGCAGGTAGAAAATGAAGGAAATATCTTAGCTTTCGGAAACAGATTTGAAGGAAGAAGAATAAATGCATCTCAAAATGACTGGCTGAATGTAGAAAATGCAAGCACTCCTAATCTTCCGGTTAAGAGATATCTATTCAATAATGTTCATTATTTATCAGCAAATTATCTTACCAATATTGATAATAAAAAAGAATGGGAACTGAAAGTAAATGCAAATTATACAAACAATGCTGTTGAAAGAGAATCTTACAGTCAGGTAGATTATTTTGAGACGACTAAATCGCCTGCTTTCAGTATAACACAAAATGTACTGAATCGTTTTTATACAGATAAACTAAAAGGAGAATTGATCTTTTCTAAAAATGCCAAGAAAGGATTTTTCAAGAATTCAACAAGTTTTTCACAATTCTGGAATGCAGACAGAGCAGTTGTCGACAGAACAGATGCTTCAATAAGCAGAAATGGTCAGGAAGCATTACAGTCTCCTACATCATCTTTTCAGAATTCTCTAAGTACAATTATTCCGTGGAAAGAAAAAATGGTTAATATACAGTCATTTATCAATTATCAGAATGATGTACAGAAATTAGACATTACACCGGCATCGTATCTTAATATTCCTGGTTTTTATCCCGGAGTTGCCACAGAATCAGTAAGACAGAATCTACAACTGAAAACATTTGAAGCGAATCATTCTGCAAATATTGGTTTTTCAGCAAAAGGCTGGACGTTCACGCCGGAGATTGGTTTAAACTATAAATCAACCGATTTAAGATCAGCACTTAATAAAAATATAGGTGGTGACGCTTACGGTTATGGAACTGGTTTTGATAATGATCTCAAGTACACAACTGCTACTCCATACGGAAGTGTAGGAATCAATTTTAAAAATGATTCTTGGATGTTGTATGCAAATGTTCCGGTAAACTCCAATAACATTACCGCAGAAGATCCTTTAAGAAACGTTTCAAAATCTGTGAATAAGATTACTTTTGAGCCTAATTTCTTTGCCCAGTATAATTTTGCCTCATTCTTTAAAGCTTCATTAAATGGTAATATCAGCAATAATTTTGGTGAAGTAAACAGTGCTTATTCAGGATTTTTGATGACATCTCCTACCTCTCTGAATGCGATGGATGCCAATAATCCAATTCCTGAGAATAACAATAAATCTGCGGGAGCAAGGTTAGAATACAGAAACCCGTTGAATAATTTGTTTTTCAATGTAAGCTACAGACTTTCTGATGCGAAAAGAAATTTAATTTCTAACCCTACGATCGTGGGAGGATATTCTGTAATGCAGTATATTGAGAGAGATAACAATGTCGTAAGTAGCGGCTATAATGCTGAGATCGGAAAATATTTTCCGAAATTCAAGACCAATTTATCAGTAAGTTACAGCAACAATACATCAACTTCTGATGCATTTTTGAATAATGCCTCTTTTACAAATAAAAACAATGGTCAGTCTTTAGGTGTTAAATTCAACAATACCTACTTTAGCTGGATGAGCATTGATTATAATGCAAGCTTTACAAAAACAGATCAAACCAGTACAGGATTGGTAAATTCTAATGCAGAAAGAACAGGGTTTACCCACAATCTTGGATTATTCTTGTATCCTATCGAAAATCATACGATTGGTTTCAACTGGGATCAGGTAAATACCAATGCAGCCAATCAAAAATACCATAATGGTTTCTATGATTTGTCTTACCAATTCTCATGGTCTAAAAAGAAAATCGATTTTGAATTAAAATGGATGAACATAGCCAATAAAAAAGTATTTGAAACGTACGACATCAATACAACTAATATTTCTTACACAAGAATATTGCTTCGTCCAAGTCAGGTAATGTTTACGGTAAAGTTTAATTTTAAATAACTACAGAAAAAACCAATCTCGCTGAGGTTGGTTTTTTTATGAAAAAATTTTTAGAAAAAACTGTAACAAAAATCAATAACTGCTAACTAATTATTTAAACGTTATTTAAAATGAAAAAATTATTTTCAATAGTATTAATTGCAGCATTTGCAATTACCAATGCACAGGAAACAGCCAACCGATTCTTTTACGAATTGACTTTTAAGCCTAAACAAGATTCTGCCAAGATCGAGAAAGTAATTACTATTTTGGATATTACAGATAAAAACAGATCGGTTTATCAGGATTATACAATTATTGCGCAAGATTCTATCATGAAAATTGAGATTGAAGCTATGCAGAAAGCAGGAATAATGAAGGATCTTTCAAAGTCTATTAAGCAGCCAAAAATTTCTGCAAGAGTATACAAAACGTATCCAAGTATGAAAATACAGTTTGTGGAGAAGATTGCGAGCGGATTTACTCCTGCAAATATTGGATATAGCGAAGATGCTAAATTCAATTGGAAAATCTTAAATGACAAACAAAAAATCGGAGAATACAATACCCAAAAAGCAACCACAGAATTTGGAGGCAGAAAATGGACAGCTTGGTTTAGCTCGGATATTCCTTTTCAGGATGGTCCTTATAAATTCTCCGGTCTTCCCGGTTTAATTGTAAAAATTGAAGATGCAGATAAAAATTATTCTTGGGTTTTGCAGGGAAACAAAAAGGTAAATAATTATACAGAGTTTTCTTATGTTGAAGAGCTGATGCAGGCAAAAGGCGGAAAAGTAAATGAATTGCCAAGAGATAAATTTGAAAAGAAATTCAACGAATTTAAAAAAGATCCATTTGCTACAATAAGACCAATGATGACTCAGGAAATGATGTCAAAATCAATTCCCGGAATGGATGGTACAATTGGTGATATGATGAAAAAACAAGAAAAACAGTACAAAGATTTCTTTAATGCAAGCGATAATGTAATAGAGCCTTCTTACGGAAAAGTAAATGTAGGGGAACTTGAAAAAGTAGGTAAAGAAAACGACAAAAAATAGATTCATATTTTAACTTAACTATATTGTAACAAACCCAAATGCAGAAATGTATTTGGGTTTGGAATTTAATTTACAAGAAAATTTTTAATTTATAATAAATAATACATTGTTGGTTTTGTCTTTAAAAATATTTTCATTAGTTTTGATTAAATTAATTTAAAATATTTATAATGAGAAAAATTATTATCGCATCATTATTGATGGTTTCCACAATTACATTTGCAAAAACAGAAGAACAAAGAGCATTAACTGTATTACCTACAAAAGAAGAAAAAGTTTTGGTAGCTAAAAAGGTTTTTAAAAACGAAAAAACAGAAAAAAAGATTGAAATTAAAGTAGCTGAAAAAACTCTTCTTGAGCAATGTTTAACAGATGTAATGATTATTGATGCCATCTCGCCTACTCCTGGCGCTGGAGCTTTTTATTTTGCAACTAGATGTGTTCCAATAATTTTAGCAGGATAATTTTCAAAAAAAAATAATATAAAAAAAGGGATCAAATTTGATCCCTTTTTTTATATTATAACGTTATTTAGATTAAATTTAAATAGCGTATATTTGCAGGTACAAAAATATAGGTATTGAAAAATAACTATTTACAAACATTAAGCAGATTTCCTAAGAATAAACTTGGGAAAATTTTGGGCTACGATAATGATCACCTGAAGATGCCCAACAAAATTATAGAAATGGGACTTTTACCCGAAACTGTGTTTAGAATTCTGTATCAAGCTCCTTTCAAAGGTCCTTTGTATATTGAGTTTGGTGAAGAAAGAAGCAGAATTGCGCTGCGAAAAGAAGAAGGTGAGTTTATCATTGTAGAAGATTGGAATTAATGCAGCAACAGAAGAAAAAACAGGTACTCTTAGTCGGAAACCCAAACGTAGGAAAATCAACGCTTTTTAATGCGCTTTGCAACAAAAAGCAAAAGACAGGAAATTATGCGGGAGTTACCGTTTCCAGCCATTCCGGATCTTATACGTATAAAAATGAAGAAGTTGAGGTTGTAGATCTTCCGGGATCTTACAGCATTTACCCGAGTTCGGAAGATGAAGCCATTTTTTCTAAGTTCCTTTTGGAAGGGCAGGACGATTTTGCAGGAGTTGTTTATATTCTGGAAGCATTAAGTTTAAAAAGGGGATTACTGCTCTTTCAGCAGATTCGGGATTTGGGTATTCCGATGATTTTGGTTGTAAATCAAATCGATCAGGCGGAAAGAAGAGGAATTAATATCAATATCGAAAATTTTGCAGAGGCTTTAGGTATTAAAATTATTCAGACCAACGCCAAAGAACAGTTAGGAATTGAAGCGCTTCAGGAGGCGATTTTAAATAATGTTTTTGTAAAAGCGGATAAAAACTCATTTGAAATTCCTACAGAACACAAAGATTTTTTAAGCAAAGTTTCTGCACACAATCATTTTGATAACGATTATAAAGCCTGGATGAGTCTTTCAATCGGTGCAGATTTAAATAAGCTGGATTCTGCAACCGAGTTAATTAATGATCCCGAAGCTAAAAGTTTGGTTCCTAAGAGATTGCAGGTGCAGGAAGTGGTGAGGAGATACCAAAATATTGATGGAATCTTGTCGAATGTAATTTCTAAAAAACCTCAGTTTAAAGAAGTATTAACCGAAAAATTAGATAAAGTGCTGGTTCATCCTATTTTGGGATATGTAGTTTTTATCGGGATTTTATTGGTTATTTTCAATAGTGTTTTCTTTCTGGCAGAATATCCGATGAACTGGATTGATGATTTTTTTGCATGGCTTTCTGCATTTACGGGGGAACATTTGCCGGAAGGTCCTATTAATTCATTGGTTTCACAAGGAATTGTTCCCGGATTGGGTGGAATTATCATTTTTGCGCCACAGATCGGGATTTTATTATATTTCCTCTATCTATTAGAAGATTCGGGATATATGGCAAGAGTTATTTTCCTGATGGATAGGTTTTTACGTCCGTTTGGATTAAATGGTAAAAGTATTGTCCCATTAGTTTCAGGAACTGCGTGTGCAATTCCGGCAGTTATTTCTACCAGAAATATAGAAAACTTTAAAGAGCGATTGCTTACAATTTTGGTGACGCCTTTTATGACGTGTTCTGCGAGACTTCCTGTGTACAGTATCATTATAGGTTTAATCATTTCTGATAAAACGATTTTTGGAATCCAATACAAAGCATTGGTACTTTTGGCGATGTACCTTCTAGGATTTTTCGTGGCACTTTTGTCAGCAGCAATTTTGAAAGGTTTTATTAAAAATAAAGGAAAAACATATCTGGTAATGGATTTGCCGACGTATAAAAAGCCTTTATTCGGGTATGATTTCAAAATGGTTCTCGGTAAAGTCTGGGATTTTATTACAGGAGCAGGAAAAATTATATTTATAGTAAGCATTATTATTTGGTGTTTAAGTTATTTCGGTCCGAAACAGAAATCAGATCAGATTGTTGCTACAAATGTAGAATTAGATCATTCTTATCTGGCAAAAATGGGAAAGGCGATTGAGCCGGCCATTGCACCTTTAGGCTACGATTGGAAAATGGGAGTTGGAATTCTCACAAGCTTCGTTGCAAGAGAGGTTTTTGTAGGAACAATGTCTACTCTCTACAGTCTGGATGATGATGCTCCTGAAGGAAAAGTGATTGATAAAATGCGAATGGATGTAAAACCGAATGGCGAAAAAGTGTTCAGTTTTGCAACAGGGATTTCAATTCTTCTGTTCTATGCATTTGCAATGCAGTGTGTTTCTACCATTGCAGTAGTCTATAAAGAAACAAAAAGCTGGAAATGGACTGGCTTTCAGGTGGTAATGATGACAGGTTTGGCATATTTTGTGTCGATGATTGCATATCAAATCTTAAAATAAAATGGATTCTTCATTAATTTTTCAATACATAATTATCGCTCTTGTGGTGCTTTTTGCCTGCTATTCTTTGTTCAGAATTATCAGAAAGAATTTTGTCCCTAAAAAATTTGATTCCAAAAGATCTGGCTGCGATAAAGATTGTGGATGTTCATAAAAAACTTTTAGTGAAATTAAAAGTAAGTTCATCAATTGCGACTTATCAACGTTAAGCAGATTTCATCAATCGATCTTTCTTTTATTTGTATTTTTGTAAAAACATTTTTAAAGTATGTCATTAATAAAAAGTATTTCCGGAATAAGAGGAACGATTGATGGAAAAGTAAATGATAATTTAACGCCACTTGATATCGTAAAATTTGCTTCAGCTTTCGGAACGTGGCTTCAAAATAATAAAATTAAAAAAGATCTAACCTTAATTATCGGGCGTGATGCCAGAATTTCCGGTTCGATGGTGAATTCTCTGGTTACTGCAACGTTGCAGGGATTAGGAATTAATGTTGTCGATCTTGGTCTTTCTACGACACCAACTGTTGAGATTATGGTTCCGGAATTAAATGCCGATGGTGGAATCATCTTAACGGCTTCTCACAATCCAAAACAATGGAATGCTCTGAAATTGTTAAACGAAAAAGGAGAATTTATTAATGATGAAAATGGTGCTGAAGTTTTAGCATTGGCAGAAAATGAAGATTTCAATTATGCAGAAGTTGATGATTTAGGCAAATATGAAACAAGAGATGATGCTTTTGATATTCATATTCAGCAGATTCTTGATTTGCCGATGGTAGATGTAGAAGCTATTAAAGCTAAAAAATATAAAATCGTTCTGGATGCTGTAAATTCTACAGGCGGAATTGCAATTCCTATGCTTTTGGATAAACTAGGTTGCGAAACGGTAAAATTATACTGCGAACCAAACGGACAGTTTCCTCACAATCCTGAACCGCTAAAAGAGCATTTAGGAGATATTTGTGAATTGGTGATAAAAGAAAAAGCAGATTTTGGCGTTGTTGTAGATCCGGATGTAGACAGATTGGCTTTGGTAGATGAAAACGGAGAAATGTTTGGGGAAGAATATACATTGGTTGCCGTTGCAGATTATTTACTGAAAAACAAAAACGGAGTGGCAATTTCAAACCTTTCATCAAGCCGTGCTTTGAGAGATGTTGCGCAAACTCACAACTCAGAATATTTTGCAAGTGCAGTAGGAGAGGTGAATGTGGTTACTCTAATGAAAGAGAAAAATGCTGTTATCGGTGGTGAAGGAAATGGTGGAATTATTTATCCAGAGCTTCATTACGGTAGAGATTCTTTGGTGGGTGTTGCATTGTTTTTAACACATTTGGCTAAAGAAAACAAAACGGTTTCTGAGCTGAGAGCAGGCTACCCAGGTTACTTCATGGGGAAAAAGAAAATTGAACTGACTCCTGAAATAAATGTAGATGATCTTTTAACTAAAATGGAAAAAGAGTATCAAAATGAAGAGGTTTCTACCGTTGACGGAGTGAAAATAGATTTTGAAAACAATTGGGTTCATCTTAGAAAATCGAATACAGAACCGATTATCAGAATTTATACGGAGGCAAAATCTCAGGAAGAAGCCGACAGATTGGGTGATGATATGATTGCGAAAATCAGAAGTTTGATTTAAAAAAAATAACATCTGTTTCATCATTTTAATCGTAAATTTATATTAACTTTAAAGTAATAAGATTATCAGAAGCGAGTATTTGTACATCTCATATCTCTGGTCTTAAATCTTAAAACTCTTTTTATATTGGAAGAATATTTTGGAAATGAACTTGTAAAAAAGTTCGAGGAAATGATGGAAAATAATGATGAATTCTATTTCGATACAGAAGAATTAGATGATATCATTGTTTATTATCTGGAGTTGGGAGATTTTAATTACGCAGATATGGCGGTAAATTATGGTCTCAAACTTCATCCCAATTCTTTAGATATCAAGATCAAAAAACTTGAGGTTCTCTTAGAATGGGAAGATTATAATATGGCGAAGGAATTAATCGATGAGTTAAAAGGTTCTTCTATGGAGAATACAGACTTTTTGGTTTGCTACGCAAAATATTATTCGAATTTGGGAAATCCCAGAAAATCTATTGACATCTGCAAGAAAGCTCTAGAACTGAATGAGGAAGAGAATTTCCTTAATAATTTTATTGCAGATGAATATGTGAATCTTGGAGATCCTTTTAACGCTCTTAAACATTATCAGCAGGCTTTGAAGGAAGATCCTACGGATGAATATTCTTTGGAAAATGCGATGATCTGTTTCAATGAACTGAATAAGAGTGATGAAGCTATTGCTTTTCTGAATGATTATCTTGATAATTTTGCCTATTCAGAAGTAGCATGGAGTGAATACGGACAGTATTATTTCAACAGAAAAAACTATGAAGAAGCCATAAAAGGTTTCGATTATATGTTGGCAATCAATTCCAGCGCAGTTGGAGTTTATGCAAGTAAGGCAGCGTGCTATGAAGCTTTAAATCAGTACAAAAAAGCGATTGAAGTTTATGAAGAAATGCTTGAATTAGAGTATACAAAAGCATTTACTTTTTATAAAATCGGATTGTGTTATAAAGCACTGAAACAGCCAACGGTAGCTTTAAATTATTTCCAGAAATCATTACGGGAAGATCCTCAGTTTTATCTGGCAATGATGGAGCAGTCTTATCTTTACGAGGAAATGGGCGGAATGCCGGAAGCTCTGCATTTTGCAAAAGAAGCCACTTTACTGAATGACGGAAATCTGGATTATCAAAAAAGACTCGCATTCTTGTTCATCGATTCAGGAAAATTTGAAGAAAGTCTTTCTTGTCTGAAAAAACTGGTAGATGCAGAACCTTCAAGATTTTACAATTGGTATGCCTATACGGAAGTTTTGATGTTGGTAGGAGAATATGAAGAAGCGGTAACCGTTTTAATCTATGCTTTACAACATCACGATCGTGCAGAATTGTATTATCAGCTTAGCAATTGTTATTTCAATCTGAAAAATACGACTAAAGGTACAGAAACTCTTCAAAAAGCTTTAGAACTCGATCCTTCATTGGTTACTGATATGCAGAAAAAATATCCGTACATCAAAGACGAAGTAAAGAAGGTAAAAGCTAAAGTGAAGAAGAAGTAATTGTAAACTTTTTCTGCTTTTTGAATGATGAGTAGTTAAATAATCTTGTGATTATAATTAAAGAATATTTAATCAATTAAAATAAAAAAAAATCCTGCAGCAATGCGGGATTTGTATTTTTGAGCCTAACTTATCAATCTGGATAATTTTGTTGTCTTTGCTAAGTGAAACGCCTTAGCGAACTTTAAAAGCAGTTATAATTTAAAAAAATCTTAGCGAACTTAGCGTTTAAATTAAGTGTATTAAAGTAAATAAAATAATCCTGCAACAATATGCGATTTATTTTTGAATAACAGTTTTAGCCCTTAAAAAGATCAAACCTGCAATAATGATACTTGCGCCCACAAATTGTAAAATCGTAAGTTTTTCACCATCTAAAATCCCCCCAGATGATCGCAACAATCGGCATCAGCAAAGTAACTGTCGATGCGAAAAGCGGAGTGGAAACTTTAAGCAAACGATAATTCATCATCATCGCCAATCCGGTTCCGAAAACAGAAAGGAGCGATACAAAACCTAAACCAATCATATTTTCTTCTGAGAAAGTAAAATTTGAAACAAAACCGGTAGATACCAAAGCAACCAATGACGGTAAAAATAAAATAAAGGAAAATACAAACGCCGACAAAACCGTAGAAGAAACTTCCATCAATTTAGATTTTACAGTGGTTGTACTTATGGCGTAGCATAATGTTGCAGAAAGTAAAAGCAGAATAGGGAAAATTTTAAATTTTGCATCATCTCCGCCACCGAAAGCAAGCAGGCATACTCCTGTGAAGCTTATGAAAATCCCGGTCATTTGTCTTTTTGTAGTTTCAAATTTCCAGAATAAAGTTCCCACAATGATTACAAAAATGGGCATCATAGAATTGATGATTCCTGCAATGCTGCTGCTGATTTCAGTTTCAGCAATGGGAAACAAGAACATTGGGATGAAATTTCCTGTAAATGCAGCTAAAATAAGCCATTTTAAATGTCTCTTCGGGAAAAGTTTATATTTGGATATTGCGATGGGCATCAAAATAATTCCGGCAATTAAAACACGTAATGCTCCAACCTGATAAGGGCTAAAATGGTCTAAGGATTTTTTAATTAAAATAAATGAAGATCCCCAAATAAGACTCAGGAGGATCAAAAGAACCCATTTTTCTCTATCAGCGTTCATGGTTGTTGTATAATATTTTTAAAAATTCTTTCTTAGGGATCATTCTTGTGCCCAGACTTTCAAGATGTTCTGTGTGAGATTGGCAATCGATAATCTCCAGTTCGTTTTTATGAGTTTCTACAAAATGAATAAACCCTGCTTTTGAGGCGTTGCTAACTTTTGCAAACATACTTTCTCCGCAAAATACCTTTCCTATCTGTAAACCATAAAATCCGCCAACCAATTCTTCATTTTGCCAGACTTCAATACTTTTTGCGAACCCAAACTGATGAAGAGTGACGAAAGATTCCATCAGTTCATCTGAGAGCCAGGTTCCGTCTTGCCCTTTTCGGTTTATTTCCTGACAGTTTTTAATAACTGCTTTAAAGTTTTTATTTTCTGTGAATGTAAAAACCTCATTCTTAAGAATTTTCTTCATCGATTTTGAAATCTTCAACTCATGAGGAAACAGAACAAAACGAGGATCCGGACACCACCAGAGAATTTCTTCGTCAGGATTAAACCAGGGGAAAATACCGTTCTGATACGCAAACCAAATTCTTTCTACGGATAAGTCTCCACCAAAAGCGATCATACCTTCGTGCCCGTCATAATGAAGCGGATTGGGAAATGAAATTTCGTTGGGGTCTAATCGAATCATAACGTTGAAAAAAATCCCACTTAAAAAAGCGGGATTGTATGTTTTTTATGTGCTTTAATTAAAAAGGTAAATCGTCATCATCGTCTCCGGCGAAAGGATTGTCGTTAGAAACCGGTGAAGCAGATTGTTGAGAAGATGCCTGAGTTGGCTCTGCACCTGTACCGTTATCAAAAACTTTTTCTACTCTCCATCCTGTAATAGAGTTGAAATATTTAGTCTCTCCTTGTGGTGAAACCCATTCTCTCCCTCTGATGTTGATTCCTACCTTCACATTTTCTCCTTCTTTCAAAGCATCCAATAAATTTATTTTATCCTGTAAAAATTCGATGTTGATTGGCTGTGGGTATTGCTCTTGTGTAAGAATAACCATTTCTCTTTTTTTGAAAACCGCTTGCAAATGTTTGAACATCAGTGATTTTCTTTACCGTTCCTTGTAATTCCATATCGTAAATATTAACTCTGTAAAAGTAGTAAATTGAAATGTAATAAAACAACAAGGAGAGAAACTTTGTAAAAAAAATAAAAAAAGTTGCGAAAGTTCTTGCAATTACAAATTATTGCCCTATATTTGCACTCACAAAAACGAAAGAAGTTCTTTAAAATAAACTCAATAATAATGCGGATGTGGTGTAATTGGTAGCCACGCCAGACTTAGGATCTGGTGCCGTGAGGCGTGGGGGTTCGAGTCCCTTCATCCGCACTACAAATTGCGAAAATAGCTCAGCTGGTAGAGCACAACCTTGCCAAGGTTGGGGTCGCGGGTTCGAGTCCCGTTTTTCGCTCCACACCATGCCCTGGTGGTGGAATTGGTAGACACGCAGGACTTAAAATCCTGTATCCGCAAGGATGTACGGGTTCAAGTCCCGTCTGGGGTACTTAAAAAGACTGTTAATCATTGATTAGCAGTCTTTTTTGTTTCAGATAGTTTCAATTTTACAGGTATTAAAATTAATTCTGAAAAAATTACATTGTTTGCATTCTGAATTTTTCTTTTTTGTATACTCACCATATTTGAGAATTTTGCACTATGATAACAGCAATCACAAGTCAGAGATTTGCTTTTAAATATTTTCTTAATGCCTTTTTCTTGTTTCTAATATGAATATCTCTAATATTCATAATTCAATATTTGAGTTATTTATTTTTTGTAAACTGTAATTTGCTTAACCATTTTTGTCGGTAGTAAATTGTTCAAATGCATTCTTGAACATAATATATTTATTGCAAAAAAATTATTTTAGTTGTTTTTTAAGAATTTAAATTGAGATGGAAATCGTTTGAGAAATTCCACCTCAATTTTACTAAAATTCTATTTTGTTATTAATGATGATAACTATAAAACAATAATTAAAAAAGAAATTGCTTTCTCCATTTAGCAACAGTATTTCTGCTGATTTTGAAATATACAGCAAGTTGAGAATTGTTAAGTTTGTTTTTCTTTTGATAATTTAAAATTTCTAAAATTGAATTACTGTCATAAGATTTAAGCTTTTGATTAAAATCCATCGCAGAGTTGTTTAATGATCCACATAAAATACGGTTGATTTTTATAATATCAAGTGTTGAATATTGATCGTTAACAAAAAATGACTCGCATAATTCTACTTTATCCGGATATTTTTTGTTAGTCATATCCAGATAAATTTGTTTATAATTAGGATTAGTTCTTAGCCTTTTTTGTACTTTTTTATCCATTTGTAAAGCGTTGTCTTGGGGATTCGGTATTTATCTATAACTTCACTTTTTGTTAGTTTTCCTTCGTCTATTTCCTCCAAAATAAATTCTATAATTTCTTTGGTATAAATGTTTTTTCGAAATATAGGTAACGAAGATGATCTTGTTACTGTTGATTTTGTTAATGGAGGCGAATATAAAATAAGATGATGAGAGTATATTCTGAAAAAGTCGTATTCTAAAAGTTTGCTCCATCTTAACAATAATTCTGTCTCTAAGCTTCGAGAATGATACATTTTTAATACTTCAACTTCAGAACTTTTGATAAAATTACAAATGCGGGACATTTCTATCCCGCTTTCTTTAACTTTTTGTGCTATCAAATTCCCGATGTGGATTTCTTTGAAATTCATACTTTAAGGTTTCCAAAAGCTCCACACGGTACCATTATAAACAGCCAGCTGTTTTTTTGTGGTATCATAAGCCATCATTCCCGGAGCCGGGTTTTTGATGTTCAGATGAGGACTTGCCACTTTGGGAAGAACCATCGCTCTATTGGTATCAGTCAATACTAAAATCCCTGCTGTAGTATCGCTTGCTCCATTGGCACCGATAGCAGCTTTTGCATTGTCTTCTTCTTTTCTATTATCCTGCAAAGAACTGTCAATGGCATTGAAAGTAGTATAATTGGTTGAACCCGCAATCAGCGGTAAATCTCCCGTTAAATTTGACCATGCTCCGTTTCTTCTGTATTTTATTTTTTTGTCGGACAAATCTAAAATGATAGTACCATCTACCACCGTTCCCTGCATTCCTCTATAACCTGCTCCCGTGGTTGCATTGTAAGCTGTTGGTTGGTTGTTAACTGTTGATACCCAAGGAAGAACCAAGCCTTTTGTGTTATCGGCATTATCATAAAACTCTAAAGAAATACTCGGATTGGTAATTGTATTGGCTGGTTGTATTTTGCTTATTTCACTTTTTCCGATGGCAATTTGTGCCGTTGCTATTGCCGAACTGAATATAGCTGATATGAAAAAATATTTATTCATTGTAATTGTGTTAATAAATTGATTGTAAAATATTGAGGTGGGATAATTTGTTTAAGACTTCCCACCTCAACTTTATTTTAATTGATTAATCCGGACAAGCCTGCGTCGTGAAACAATACCATGCACTTCCGGCAACTCCTTCTTTTTGAGTGTAGATTTTAAGGCAGTCTGCTTCTTCATCATACACCATCATGCCTTCAACAGGATTGGTAATGTTTGCCAATGCTGCTGTAGTAGCAACTCTGTTGACAACAAATCCTTTTTCTTTAGATTCTAAAGCTGTCCATGCACTTTGTCTCACCATCGGCCAGTTTTGGTTATCTGCCCCTGCTCTGCTTAAAGCCGTAATACCGTGTTTTGTGGGATAGGTATTTCCTGCATCTGTAATTCCCGGTTTATAACAAAAACATGTGTTTACTGAATTATCTAAAGAACTTCCGGCAGATTGTCCTGTAGTATTACTGTAGCCTGTCGGTAAAGTAGTAAACTGAGGTAATCCGGAAGAGTTTACACAACAGGTAAGTGCACACAAATTTTGATTAACTGTGGTACTTCCTCCACTTACTGTACCTGCAGCCGTTACCAGCTGATTATTTGTAATATTAGCACCTCCTTCTATAGCATCAGAGCAACCATCACCATCGGAATCCAAATCCAGATAGTCGGGAATTCCATCATTATCAGTATCTTTTTTCAATACACAATCCTTTAATATAGATTTCAGGAGTCTGAGCAGAACTATCATAAGCACTTCCGTCTGCTCGTACTGCATTGAAAGTTACCTCTACTTTAGAAACTGAAAATGGAACAGTTACTTCAACATATTGAGATAAGGCATTACCCAATCCACCAGAATTATTCGTAGGATCAATAAGCAAACCATAAGAGGCATCAAAAGACATATTCTTTTGAGCACCAACATTAGCAGTAATATAAGGAACTAGATTTGTGATACGGCTGCCATTTTTATCATAATAATTTATCTTTAAATATTCCCTGTTATCCAAATCTCCCAACCAAAGTTTGAGGTTGTTAACAGAAGGTGAAAAATTATAAGTAAACATCGCTCCTTGATTGGGTTCAAGCCCTGTAAAGCCAACTCCACTATCAGTAAAAGCGTTAGTTGTTAGAGTATTTTCTGTAATTGTAATTGCTAAACCACTATTATTTACAGTTACGGTAGGATTAGGATCAGATACTGCTACATTGCTTAAACAAGGAGCCTCCACAGAGTCCAAAATACCGTCATTATCATCATCTAAATCACATCTATTAAAAACACTATCTCCATCTGAATCCAAAGTATCTATAATCACATTAACAGGACTGCTTGCTAAACTGTAACAAGAATTTGTACTGTTAAAATAAAATGCATAATAACTTCCGGCAGTTGCATTCGTAGGTGTAAGATAAGCTGCACCGGTGTGGTTAGGATTGGTATACCAAACTAAAGTTGTAGAAGCAGGAACTGCCGAAGCGTGTAAATCGTTCAAATTGACCGTAGAACTATTGCATGAATTCTGAACGTTGTAAATCGTCAATTGAGGGCTCGTATTAGCAATAGTTGTACAAGGATCATTAAATTCAGAAATATCACAATTTGTTGTAAGTATATAATTACAAGTGTTAGAATCCCACACTATTTGTTCACATCCATTAAAATCCTGATCATTAAGTACTGGTCGTACATTTATTTCGCAAACTTGAGTTCCTGCTGGAAAATTAGGAATAATAGCCGTTCCTCTTAATGAAATTGTAATATATTGATTTGATGAAGGATTTTTTAAATGGGCATAATTGAGTGCTGTTTCGTCAAATAAACCTTCACCACCGGTATGAAAATTGGCATCAAACCAAAGCGGAGGTAATGCAGGAGTTGCATTATCAGCAGTACCCGCACCATTCCACTGGGCAACAACTATGGCTGTTTGTCCCGGATTTAAAATTGTTCCCGAAGGAAATGTAAAAACCGGATTGACACCAGCCTGATTGGCTCTATCGGTATAAAGCTGCCAACCAGAAATGTTTACACTAGTTGAGCCAAAATTCTTAAATGCTATAAAGTCATCTCCATCTTCATCATCTGTTGTAGCATCAGGAACAGAATTCTGATCATCTCCGTCTCCCCACCATCTACTTACTCCTATATTATTTAATGTACATGCTGGTGCACATTGACTGTATAAGGTTTTATTAGTAATGGAAATCAAAAAGAAAAGTAAAATTTTTAAATAAATTTTCATGCTGTGTTTTATAAGAAATTAAAATTATTTATACTGAGCTTCATATTTTTTCAATAAGTGAAAACTTAGGATAAGAATGAAACAATTACATGTTAATTAATTAAATGATGTATAATAAAAATTAGTTTCATTAAGTTAGAACCCTCCATTTCAAAGCTTTAAAGACATTCCACCCACCCAAATAACGAGTAGTATCTGCGTTTAGCTCGTCAAGCGTGACGTAAAAATAAGGTACAAGAAGCCACCTGTGCAGGCATCTCACCCTAAAAAGTAAGATGAGCCGCTTTGATGCTTTCTTTTTCTAATATATTATTGACTACCTTTCAATTTTTGGTAGGTAGGGGGACTCTATATAGTACCCCTTACTACTTATTATAAATATTTAATTATTAGAATCATCAGACTCAGAATCTGCTTCTTGCTTCGGAACAGATGCCGAAGCAAATCTTGCTTTTAGACCATCATAAATTGCATCTGAGCCAGCAATACCTGCGCTAGCTGCTGCACCAAAAAGTCTGTACCCAACAAGTGCAGAAACATAAGCTTCGCTTCCTGCAAGAATCTGTGTATCTTCTATTTTTTCTAAAAGCTGACGAACTAAACCGGATAGTTCATCCAGTTGAGTAAAGAGTTGTAAATCTGTTTGCATATCGGCTACTTTCAAATAGCCCGGCAACATCTCTGCATTATTGGTAATTGCATTAATGGCATCTTCGGCAAAGGCTTTGTTGGCAACATTGATTTTTGGAAGTGCTATTCTTTCTTCTACTGTAAGACCCAATAAAAAAGGCATATTGGTGTATATTGTTTGTATAGCAGTTTTTACTTCTAAAACTTGCTGTACGGTTAAAGTCGTATTTAATCTATTGTTGGTAAGACTTGACATTGTAAATATTGAATTTTAATTGTTAAAAGAATAATTTAATATTGCAGGCTTAATGAATGACTCTGATCATTAAAACACTAATAAAAAACTCATAATTTGAAATCATGAAGATTTATCAATGCTCCGAAAAGTTTCAACTGATATTAATAAGGATTTGTGTTGGAGCTATTTTACTGATCTGTAAGCCTTTCCATAAATAATGATACCTGCCCTAAGCTACTTACGTTTGGACTACTTAAGCTAATTGTAGGCGTAACACTAATCGTTAATCTATACACTTCTCTAGTATTAACCAGAGTGATATTTGACTGAACAAAATCACGATTTGCTACATTAGGTCTTCCACTGGTATCGTTCATTGTATACCAAGTATCTTTTTGTGCTGAAAGCTGCCTAAATTGTCCGCCAAAAATACCTCCAGAACCAACCTTTATATTATTAGCAACCACATTATCAGCCAAAGCTGAGGATCCGGATTGATTCCTGATGTCATTGATCAGTTTAAACGACCAAGTTTGCTCTCCACCAGTTGGATTAGTCCCATCAAATCTTACCTGCAGATTTCCCAAAGTTATTATAGAATTTGTTGCAGTATTTGCATCAATCAGCGCAGTTTTGGTGACGTACTGTATTGATTTTATAGTAGGAGCTACTGTAATTGGAAGCCCTGCAACTATGCCCATAACACCATTTTTATCTACTACCACAGTATTAATTCCTGAAAATGTTTGATTCTTGGTACTTGAAGCGGTTCCGTTTGTAGCATCTGATGAATTAATGGTTGTAATAGAGTTTATAGAGCTATTCGAAGGAAGTTCTCTTATTCTTGCTATGCCATTAATATCTAATGTTTCTGTGGGTGATGAAGTGTTTACCCCAACCTGTGCAAAGACATTTAGGCTGATAAAAGAAATTAGTAAAAGATTTTTTTTCATAGATATTTATATTAATTAAAAAATTTAGATTGAGATACACTACATACCTTTAATTTAAAAAGCTAATCTTCTATTATGTTTTTTCAAAATAATGAAGATTAGCTTACTAAATTAATAATGTTAATAAAAGAATTTATATTATAGAATTGTGTTTAATCTGTTAATTGTAATGATAAAACTATTGATTTTTCATACGCTTTTTAATTATTTATATGTTCTTTTTACAGCACTTGTAAATTTATTTATCATTAAATCTATATCAACTAAAAATTACGATATTCATTTAAAAAAATAATCTAAGTCAATTAATCATAGATAAGTCAAACTTTATTGCACAAATATATAATTTGCTTATGCCATAAAATAGAGTTTGTGGAGAATAATTCCGTATTTCGGTATTTAATATTTACTCGAAAAACAACATTGAAAAAATTACATTTTACAATTAAGTATATTTGATAATCAATATTTTAAATTATTTTACTCAATTAGCGAATTCATGAATTTTTCTTTAGTAATTTGTAATATTTCTGTGAGTTGTATAACGTGCAAAATGAAGAATGATGAATAACGATTATTAATTACTTTTACAAAACAGAAAACAGATTTTTACCTATAACAAAATTAAAATTTATGAAAGTAAGCTTTGCCTATTTTTTATATAAAATGAGGAATTTCTGTCGAATTACGGCAATATCTATCATTCTAGTTCTCTTCTCATTTACAAAAATGCTTAAGCCAGAAGATATTGATTACAGAATGGAAAAAATGTATGAAGCTGCGGATAAACAGCTTTATACAACTGATCAATCTATAAAAATAGTTATGGATTGTTATAAAGATTCTAGAAATATTAAATATAAAAGAGGAATTAAGCAAAGCGGACTATTTTTAATGACACTTTACATCAATAAATTTGATTATACTCATGCTCTTAAAATCTCCAATGAGATAGAATCCACAGTAATAGATTTTGGAAATTATAAAAACATAGCCGAATACCATCTTGCAAAGGCACAGTGTTATATAGCAATAGGATTGTTAAATGATGGTTACAAAGAGTATATTAAAGCAAAAAATGCTATTGAAAAAATTGAAAACAGTGACGAAAAATATTTTAAAAAATCTGAGATTTATCTACATATTGCTAACTATCATTCCCAAACCGTAGAAGGAAACGAAGATTCTATCATACTCTACACTAAAAAAGCATTGTTAGAAGGAGAAAAAATATCCAATAAAGGAAAACTTGCAGAGTCGGGAGAAAAAAATGATTGGATGATCAGCTTAAACTTAAATCTAGGTAATTGTTATTTAGCACGGACATCACCAGACATTAATTTATCCAGAATTTATTATGAAAAAGCAAGAAACCTTTACGAAACTTCTAAAACCAAAATTCACATAAGAAATGAAATACAATTATTTTCCTATTTGAGCCAATTCTATTACCAAGACAAAAACTATGAAGAATCTATACATTTCGGTCTAAAATCTTTAAAAATACAAAAGAAAGAAAATGATCCATATTCTAAGCAAATAGCTTTTAAGTACATTGCAAAGTCATATTTAGAATCAGGAAAAAAAGATGAGTATCAAAAATACATGAATAAATATGTTATATTAACTGACAGTTTAAAAGTTTATGATAAACTTGCCACATCCGAATCTTTGGAAACTATTGTTAAAAAGAAAGAGGATGACAATGCAAAAAGATATAATTCGGTGCTTTACATTAGCGGGGCAATAATACTTATTACTGCTTCATGTTTTCTATTCCTCTGGAGACACCGAAACAAAAAAATTCATTTAAATTACTTAGCAATTATAGAAAGTATTAAAAATGAAAAAGAAATTCAGAGTTTAGATATTAAATTGGCTTCTGACAAAAAAGTAAATACATTCAATATTCCTGAAGAAACTTATCATAAAATACTAACTAAAATGAACAGATTTGAAAAAAACCTTGGGTTTCTTAAAAATGATATTACCCTAAGCTATCTTTCCAATCAATTTAAGACCAATCCCAAATCACTTTCATTAGTCATAAAATCCAGCACAAATAAAAATTTCAACAATTACATTAATGATTTAAGAATCAATTATATTATCCACAAGCTATATGAAAATAAGCAATACAGGGAGTTTAAAATTAATTATCTGGCAGAAGAATGTGGTTTTTCTTCGCCTAAAGTTTTTGTAACCGCTTTCAAAAAATTAACGGGTGTAACGCCTTCTTATTATATTACGAATTTGAAAAAAGATCAGATATAGCTAAATAGATTCACATAAGAAATAATGTTGCAATTATAATTTTGTAGATAAATTATTACATAAAATAATATATGTCAAAATCTTTAATGGATTTTTCTTGCATTCGGATTCAGAAATAAAGCCTTTTCTACTAAAATTGTTAGAGACTATATTTTGGAACTACTTATGTCTATAAAATCTACTGCAATTCAAATTTTATAACATTTTCATAGATATATTCAAAAAAGTCTTCATTATAATTTAATATAATAAAGACAGATCAATAAAAAAATATTAAAACTGAATGTTTTAAATGTATATATAAAATTGTGTTTCTTTTAGTAATTAACAATAAAATAATTAAATCTTTAATCCTTGGGAACAAGCAACGTTTGCATAAGAAGCATTCCCCGACACTTTTAAAATAGATTAAGGCTTCTATATGTTAATACATAAATACCAATAAAGCTATTAGGTAAGACATTGTAGAAAATAATATTTTTCCATTGCAAATCTTTTTAAATGTAAATTATTCAATTCTGAATACTGAGTATATAATGTTAAAAGTATAAATCAATATAATATTTCAGAAACTAAAGTGTCTTTCAATGATGTGAATTATTTGATTAAAGTAATAAATTATTTTAGGTTGTTATTTAAAATTGTTCTGCAACAATTAGAAATGTATAAGGATTTGGACCATTTATATAAAAAGTAACTCTGTAATATATATTTTTAGAATAATCAACTATATTTAGAGTATTCAGTTCTCCCACAGCAAGAGAATTGGTAGTACCTCCAGAAAAAAAGATTTCGGTAGGTTGTATAATTGGTCGAATTAAAAGTTATAGGATTATTAGCGTACTCGTAACCATTTGTTGCAAATTTGGTTTCTCCGCCAACATAGATAATTCGAGAGCCACCCGGATCTGATACTAAACGAATTTGTGGACCAAATCCACAGCTATTACAAGGTGTTCCGCTATTTATTCTAAACATCATATCCCCGATTGTGATTACCTGATTAGGGTCACCGCTGGTTGATGAATAAAGTAGCTTCTTGATAGTATTGCCAGATGCTGCAAAAGTACCTACACTGGCTACACATCCAGCTGCTCCAAAAGTATTAGGTAATGTAAATGATGCAAGATTAGGATTGCTTAAAAGTGGTGTACCCATAACCAGATAAGTTAGACTTCCATCTCCCTGATTTAATTTTCCAGCTTGTAATGTTGCTGTGAGTCCTGTATTACCGGTTGAAGAGATTGACGTTCCGGCAGCATAGCTTGCTCCATTACCTCCGGTATATGGAACGTACATATAGCCTGTGTAAGGTGTGTTGGCCGTTAACTGTGATGGAGAAAGTGTAGCTGATGTACATTGTAAAGAAGCTATGGATGGATTTACTAATGTGGTATTTTCAAGACTTCTCCACTCGTTGCCATTCCAGAAAACATATCCTTTATATTTGAGATTATCTTCTCCCGTATTATAAACTAATAATCCTGTAGAAGGTGCATTTATAGTAGTTTGATCCGTTGTGCTTTTTAAAGCCACTCTAGGTAGTAGTACACCTTTATTAGAAGCGGAAACATCAAAAATTGCCGAAGCATCTGGTGCTAAAGTCCCTACTCCCACAGCTCCATTATCTTTTATCGTAAAATCCGTTCCAGATGTTCTTACTGTTATCCCATCAGATTGAGAACCTAATTTTATCATATTATTAGAATTATCATTAATCCAAGCATCATCAGTACTATCTCCGGAATTACCTGCAATTCCTATCCATGCGGTACCGTTCCAGTAATAGAACCCTTTAGAAAAACTTCCTGAGGTACCTATTAAATAAACCAATTGCCCGTTTATAGATCCATTTACAGATAAATCATCAACTCTTGGAACAAGAACTCCGTCTGAAGTGGACACCTTGCCTAAATGATTTTTGGCTCGGATATCTAAGGTAGACTCAGGTTGAGAAGTATTAATTCCTACCTGTCCATAAAGTAAATAGGTTGCTGAAAATAATAATGCGGAACTTAATAATTTTTTCATCGTAAATGTTTTTAAGTATAATTAAATTTTGAATATATAATTATGAATGTTAGCAGAAGAATTCAACATAATGTTAAAAAACAAAAATTTTATATTGTGTTTTATGGTTGCAAATTTATTGTATAATTAAGGCAGTGAATAAATATGCATCAGAACAATACCGTTTTTAGCCATCTGTAATAGAGAAAAAAATATATTTTACAATTAATTATAACTGAAAATCAATATTTTAAGACATTTTCAACATCCAATTTGCTGGATCAACATTAGTATTATGCAGGTAAGATTAAAATTCTAAATAGACTTATCTTTGTTGAGTAAATTTATATGAATGAAAATAAAAACATTTATTACACTTACTCTATTCTCTCTATTTCTTATTATCTTTTCTTCATACACTACAATAACTACTCCAGATGAGATAGATATAAAAATCAAAAAAATAAAGGATTTAAATTATAAATCAACTGTTCCTACAGATAAAGCAATTAAAATAGTTTTAGCTTGTTACAATGATTCTAAAAAAATAAAATACAAAGAAGGTATTAAGAAAAGCGGTATTTTCTTAACGACACTCTACTTGAATAAACTTGATTTTGAAAATACTATAAAAATTTCTAACAAAATAGAATATTTAATAGAAGAGAGTGAAGATTATAAAAATTTAGTAGAATTTTATAACTCCAGAGCATACAGCTATACATGTTTATCTTTGCGTAAAGATGCATATAAGGAGTATATGAAAGCACTAAAATGTGCCAAAAAAATTAAGGATGAGGATTATAAACAATATATGACATCTCTTGTTTATCTTAATTTTGCATGTTTTCATAGCCAAAGTTTAAAATCAGATGAAGATTCTGTTCTTCACTATTATAAAAAAGCATTATACGCAGGAGAAAAAATTTCTGAAAATGGAGAAATTGCAAGACGAGGAGAAAAAAAGGATTGGATGGTTAATATTAATTATTTTCTAGGAGATTTCTATTTAGAATGCAAATCACCAAATATCAATTTATCAAAAACCTATTTTAAAAAAGCAAGACACATTTATGAAACCTCCAAAACAAAGATGCTTTTAGGTAATGAAATCGCTTTTTTTGCCTATTTGAGCAAATTCTATTACAAAAGTAAAAACTATAAAGAAGCGGTATATTTTGGGTTAAATTCTTTAGAATTACAAAAAAAGCAAAATTTTCCTTTGCCTAAAAAAATTGCATATGAATTTATTGCGAAGTCATATCTGAAATTGAACAAAAAGGATGATTATCAACAATATATAAATAAATATATTGCTCTAAATGACAGCCTTATTATTATTGAAAAAGTAAAAGCTTCTACTTCATTAGATGCAATAATAACAAAAAAAGAAGAAGAAAATAAAATAAAGATTACACTCATATTATACATTAGTACAGGAATAATACTTATTTTAGGAATAGTGTTCTTACTATTTTGGAAGCACAGAAATAAAAAAATTCATTCAAATTATTTGGCAATTATAGAAAAACTTAAAGATAAAAAAGACGTAGAAGATAGCATTACTGTCTTAGTTTCGAAAGAAAAAACAGGCACATTCAGAATTCCTGAAGAAACCTATGATACGATTTTAGCTAAAATTGAGATGTTTGAAAAAAAATCATGAATTTCTCAACAAAGATATAACACTAAGTTATCTATCAAACCAATTTAAAACCAATCCAAAATCTCTATCATTCGTTATAAAATCCAGTACAGATAAAAACTTTAACACTTACATTAATGATTTAAGAATCAATTATATTACTAATAAATTATATAGGAACAAAAAATATAGAGAATTCAAAATTGAATATCTAGCAGATGAATGCGGATTTTCTTCATCAAAAGTTTTTGTAAACGCTTTTAAGAAAAAAACGGGTGTAACGCCTTCCTATTATATTACGAATTTAAAGAAAGATTTAGGCTAAATTTTTGTATATTTTGATTAAATATCTTTTGTGTAATAAATAGATTTTGTTACAGATTTTGAATAATATTTTTACATTTAGCCATATTTTAAGTGTTTGCTATCCAGATATGTATATTTATCTCATGGAATATTTAGTGTTTTTATAATTCTGTATTTCTTTATTTGAAAATAAAAGGGGGCATTTTCATAGCAAGAGAATACAAGATTTTGATAATATATTTTTAACTGCATTTCCTAAATTAACTACACTTGCATTCAAAACCTATCTATTCAAAATTATAAGATAATGCATTATCTGTAATATTAACACAAAATCTGTTAATAATTAAGTATATCTTGTTATGTAATAATTTTATATTTTATAAAAACAGTGTTTTTCCTCTTTTGTATCTATCGATTGTTAACTAAATTTGTTAGATAACCTTATAAACTCTTACAGATGAAAACTCCTGTTGTATTTAAAAACGAAAGTTCGTTTTTCCGCTTATTTATTTTAAGTGTTTTGATAATCAATTGTATACGCTGTACTCCGCCTCCGCCGGAAAACTCCGTGAATGACAGCTATAAAAGGAAACTGATTACCCATAGAGATGCGCAGATTCTTTTTGATGAATATACAAAAACGAATAATAAAATTCTTGCAGAAGCCAGAAACGGACAGCCGGATTCCAGATGGTATTCATTCTCTATTGAAGAGATGGAAGGATATATCAATTACGTAAAAGAAAATGCTAAAAAGCAAAACCTTAAAAACGTAGGGATAAGAATTTATATGGGAAAATATCCGATAAATCACCCTGCCAATAAAATGGCTAAACCTGAATTTGCAGGTTACCAGACAATTTTTTTGATGCCTACCGCAAAAAAAGAAAGATCTTCGGATGCGACCATGAAGAGCCGTGAAGCATCAACAGATGATACTCAAAAAATAGAGAGTATTCAGCCGATGAATATGACGAATTTATCTCCGCCACCGAATTCGTTTTCAACTTCAATGAACTAAAAATATCATCATCATGATTTGGGACATAGAATTGGGCAAAAAAATATCCATGATTATCTTGGTCATGGTGATGATCGTAATTGCTGTAAAATTTAAAAAAATAGAGAAGACAAATTTGTTTTTTTTCGCAGGTTATATTTTACTGTCTGTAAATGATTTCTTTTTCTATTTTTATAATCAGCTTACCACTCATCAAACCGAGAAAATTTATAATGTCTGTATTTTGGTGGTGTTTTCTCTGTATCTTTTGTATTATTACAAACTGCTTTATATGCCTATACTCAGAAAGTTGCAATTGGTCATTTTGGTTTTGTTTGTCGTGAATATTTTAGGGATGTCTTTATTAGAAGAAAGCTTCTTTCAATATCTTTCATTCAATATTTTTTATATCAATATTCTGCTGCTGATATTTTCGATAATATTGTTTTTATATCAAACATTTAATTCAGATAAAATATTTGAGATCAAAAATTATCTTCCTTTTTGGATCTCGGTGGGCGCATTGATATTTTATGTAGGAATTATTCCTATCTTTTTCTTTAGAAAAACTGTAGAAAATAACATCTATTTTTTTATTTTATTTTTATTGAATTTGATCAACAACGGAATCATCGTTTTCGGATTATTTTGGAATAAACCGGATAAGGTAAAACAAATCTGAGAGAGAGCATGGAAGAAAACAAACTGATAATCATTTTTACAGTTACCCTGTTGATCATTGTTTTAACGATGATTTTCGTTTACGTTATTTTCATCCGGAAAAAAACAACATTGCTTATTGCGCAAAAAGAAAAGGATATGCGTTTTGAGAAAGAACTGGCAACTTCTCAGGTAGAGATGAAAGAACAGACACTCAATTACATCGGGCAGGAACTGCATGATGATTTAGGGCAAAAATTATCGGTGGTTCGGTTAAGACAAAATCAGCTCGTTACCAAACTTAAAGACAAAGAAAGAGGAGAGCTGAGTGAGCTGAATGAATTATTGGGAGAATGCATCCAAGACATCAGAAATTTATCCAAAACATTAATAACAGAGCAGATTATCCATTTCGGACTGGTAGAATCTATTGAGAGAGAAATTCAGAGAATAAAAAAACTGCGGCTGTTGAAAATTGAATTTATTACCAAGAAACAGGATATTGATATTTCGCCAAAACATGGGTTAATTCTTTTCAGGATTATTCAGGAAAGTATCAATAATATTTTAAAACATTCTGGAGCAAAAAATGTAGCCATACAATTGGAAGACAGTCTGCAGGAACTGAAAATCACCATTTCTGACAATGGAAAAGGTTTTAGTATGAATAGCACGAAAGACGGTTCAGGATTAAAAAATATGGAATTGAGAGCAAAACTTATCCATGCAGAATTTTCTATTCAGTCAATACTACAGGAAGGAACAAAAACATCCATCATTTACCACAAAAATTTATCATGAAAACAATTCCCATTGCTATTGTAGACGATCATACTTTAATGTCGAAAGCATTAGAAAATATGATTACAGAAAACCCGAAATATCATGTTGTGATGAATCAGTCGAATGGTGAAGATTTCATTGCAGAATTAAAGAGCGTTTCTGAGTTTCCCGCTGTTGTTTTAATGGATATCAATATGCCGTACAAAAACGGAATAGAAACTACAGAATGGCTTACTGAACATCATCCGGAAATTAAGGTAATTGCGCTTACCATGGAAGATGATGAAAAAGTCTTGATAAGAATGTTGAAAGCAGGCGCAAAAGGATATTTACTTAAAGATATGCAGCCCTCTATTCTTTTTCAGGCAATAGATACGGTTTTTGAAAAAGGAAGTTTTTATACAGACTTCGTTGCTCAAAAATTGCTGAAAGTACAAACTGAAGATGCAAAAAACGCGTCATTGCTTTCAGATTTGAAGGAAAGAGAGAAAGAATTCATCAAATTAGCGTGCAGCGAACTCACATACAAAGAAATCGCCGACAAAATGTGCTTAAGTCCTAAAACCATCGATGGTTACAGAGATTCTGTTTTTGTAAAATTAGAAATAAAAAACAGAGTAGGTCTTGTTCTTTTTGCCTTAAAACACAACTTATGTTGATTTTAATGATTAAGTAATGATTTATAGTTTTACAGGAACAATACTTAATTTTTAACATAAGTCCTCATCAATCTAGATGGGGATTTTTTTATGTCTAAATTTTTCTGCAATCTTCATTTTTAATAAAGGTGATTTTCCTGTAATAATTTAGGTTTTCTCCTCTGTTTTTCCTTTCCTGAATTGTAGAATTTTGTCCTGTAAAATTAAAGTTACAGGCAGAACCCGAAAAGCCTAAAGAGTAGGGAAATCTAAAAACAATCACCATGAAAAAAGCATTAATTGTAGGAATCAACGATTACGCACCCATCGGTTCTGGCGGTCCTGATCTTAATGGCTGCGTCAACGATGCGCGCGATATGGCAAACACTCTCGTTATATGTGGTTTTGCTCCTGCACAAATTAAAATTTTAACTAACCAAAATGCAACGAGAGCTAATATTTTAAATTATTTAAAATCTTTGGTAGCCAACAGTGTAAAAGGAGATTCTCTTGTATTTTATTATTCGGGTCACGGAACGAGAGTCGCCAACATTGGTGCAGATTTAGAAATCGACAGTCTGGATGAAGCGATTTGTCCGCACGACTATGTAAATGCAGGAGTTATCCGCGATGACGATTTTAAGACTGTATTTACCAAATTGAAAGCAGGTGTAAATCTTGAAGTTATTTTCGATTGCTGTCATTCCGGATCGGGAACAAGAAATATGAATCTGGCTTTGGATATGGATTTCTCTTATGAAGCAGCACGTTTTATTCCACCTATGCTTGAGGATGAGTTCTATATGACGTATGCAAGCGAAATCACACTGTCAAAAAGTTCAAAAAAACAATCGTTTACCACAAAAGCTCTGGTTCCTGTAGCAGGTCTTAATCATACTTTGTGGGCTGCATCGCAAGACAATCAGGTTTCTATGGAAGGAAACATGAGCGGACAAATAAGAGGGTACTTTACCTATCATTTCTGCAAAATACTTCGTGCTACCAACGGAAATATCGTCAGAAAAACATTAGATAAACAAATTGCTATGGCTTTAGCAGCAATGGGAGCAGCACAGATCAACCAGACAGAAAGTATGACTTCAGAATTTTCACAAAAAATATTTTCATAAGAACATTGGCGGAATCCGAAAAGCCATCCATAGAGTAGGAAAAACTGATTAAAAACACCAGTAATCATGTCTAATATTACAAACAACAACCCAATGACGGCAGAAGAAGTTTCAAGACTTAAAACCGTTAAAGCAAAGTCAGCTGAAAAATCAGCAAATTTAAAATTAAACGACAAAGAACCTGAAATGGAAATCATTGATGGAAGATCGTATCCGAAGGGAATGAAATCAGTCGGAATTACAATGAATGAAAAATCTGTTGATGAAGGAATTATGGAAACCGACCATTTTTATCCCACTCATGCAGATTTTGAATATCAGCCAAAATTAGAACCCAGAAAAGACCGTAAGCCAAAATTTATCGAAAGAGAAACTTTCCTTACAGTAAATGGTGCTAAAACTATTTTCGGACCAGATCAGAGAAAGGTATTTAATTCTACTGCATATCCGTGGCGTTGCGTTGGAAGAGTAGAAAGTCCTCTGGGAATTGCAAGCGGCGTCATGATTGGTCCAAGACATCTTCTTACATGTTCTCATATTATAGATTGGCAACCTAATAACCAGACAGGATGGCTAAAATTTACACCGATGTATTACAACGGCAGTGCGCCTTACGGAATCGCATGGGGAATTAAAACCTATTATAAACACAAAGTTGCAGGTCCTACAATTGACGGTACAGAAGTACAATTCGACTATGTTGTTGTAGTTTTAGACCGACCAATCGGAAACAGCACGGGTTGGCTTGGTTCAAAATCATACTCAGATTCTTGGGATGGGCAGGCTTCGTTTACTCACGCAGGTTATCCTGCAGATTTAACGGGAACACAAAGACCAACGTATCAAACAGGAATTGCATTAGATGGGGATTTCTGGAGTGCAGATGATAATGAAAGCATGAGTCATCAAGCAGATATTTGGCCGGGACAAAGCGGTGGTCCCTTTTGGGGATATTGGAACGGTGCTCCTTTTGCAGTTGCTACACAAAGCGCTCATAATCCGAGTACTAATTTTGCGAGTGGAGGTTCGGATTTGGTAGGTCTCGTTACAAGAGCAAGAAACGAATATCCTTAAACATTAATTTTATTTTATAAAGAGTCTGGTTTTAATCAGACTCTTTTTCTTTAATTAAATGAAAACAGCACCTTAAGAGTGCTGCTTAATATTTTATTTTAAACTATTTACGAAACATTTCCGTGTGTGGAATATTATCTTCCAGATATTTTTTTCCGGTATCTTCAAAACCAAAACCGGAATAAAATCTTAATAAATAATCTTGTGCAGAAATTCTGATTTCTGAGGTACGAAAACGGTTTTCAATGGTTTCAACAGCATATTGTATCAATTGCTTGCCCAAACTTTTTCCTCTTCCTTTTTCGGTGGTTAAAACTCTTCCGATAGAAGTTTCGGAATATTTTATTCCTTTGTTGAAAATCCTGCAGTATGCCAGAACTTTCAGATCCTGTTCTGCCCATAGATGCAGTGCTTTTTGGTCATAATCATCCAAGTCAGGATATGGGCAATCCTGTTCTACCACAAAAACATCTACTCTCGCTTTTATAATTTCATAAAGTTCGGAAGTCGTTATTTCTTCAAAACTTTTTATTTTCCAGATAATATTATTCATTAAAAGTTACGCTGTTATTGGCTAAAAACTCATTTGTTTTCTGAATGAAACTTAAAATATCTTCAGTTCCAGTTTTCTTTTCTGCAGAAGTTACATAAAGCTCCGGAAGATCTTCCCAGGTTTTATGAAGTTCAGCTTTGTAATCTTCTACATTTTTTATAGCAATATTTGGTTTCAGTTTATCAGCTTTTGTAAAAACTATTGAAAACGGAACACCACTTTCTCCACACCATTGGATAAATTCCAGATCAATTTTTTGCGGCGTGTGACGGGAATCAATCAAAACAAAAAGATTAACAAGGTTGTTTCTGTTTAATATGTAATTGTTAATCAGTTTCTCAAAGTCTCTTCTCATAACTTTTGAAACCTTTGCATATCCATATCCCGGTAAATCGGTGAGATACCAGCTTTCATTAATGATAAAATGGTTGATTAACTGAGTTTTTCCCGGAGTTCCTGAAGTTTTTGCCAAATCTTTCCTGTTCAGCATTGCATTGATCAATGACGATTTTCCTACATTAGATCGTCCGATAAATGCATATTCAGGCTTAGTTCCTTCAGGACATTCCTGCCATTTTCCGCTGCTTTTTACAAACTCCGCTGTTTTTATAACCATTTTGTCTTCATTTTATTTAGAAAAATAAACCATTAAGAAGTCTTAATGGTTTAGTCTTAATATTATATTTTATCTTTTACCCAGTTGTAAAGAATCTCGTTGAATTCATCGGGTTTTTCCATCATTGCAGCGTGTCCGCATTTATCAATCCAAAATAAATCAGAATTTGGAATAAATTTATGCATATCAATCGCTACTTCCGGAGGTGTCACATTATCCTGTTTCCCCCAAATAAGACACGTAGGACGCAGAATTTTTGGAAGATCATTCAGCATATTGTGTTTAATGGCGCTTCTTGCAAGCATGACGGTTTTAATACCTTTCATTCTGTCATTAACAACGCTGAAAACTTCGTTTACGAGATCTTCTGTAGCAACAGCAGGATCATAAAAAACTTCTTCAGCTTTTTTTCTTATATAAGAACGGTCATTCTTTCTTGGGAAACTGTCTCCAAATGCTCTTTCATACAATCCCGAACTTCCGGTGAGAACTAAATTCTGCACCAGATCTGGTCTTGCTAATGTAAGAATAAGCCCTACATGACCACCCATAGAATTTCCTACGATGGTGACCGGTTTACCAATTTCGCTTTCAATGAATTTAATTACGTATTTGGCAATTGTAGTAAGATTGGTATTAAGTACCGGCAAATCGTAGATCGGTAATTGAGGTACATAAACCTTAAAACCTTTCTCTGAAAAAAAAATTCACCATCTTATCAAAATTACTCAATCCACCCATCAAACCGTGCAAAAGCACCAATGGATGTCCTTCTCCAGCTTCAATGAAGGTATATTTCTTATCTTTTTTTGTACTAAATATCATAAAGTCGCTTTAATAAAGCATTGCAAAAATACAAATTATACACCAAAAATTTTTTGATATATCTAATTTAAAATAAAAATAATATAATAAAGGAGATGTACTCACTTTTTTTAGAAATCTTTTTATTATTCACAGAATAATCTAGGCTGTAACTATTTTCATATCAAATATTTAAACCTTTCATAAAGTGTTTTGTATAAAACTTATTAACATTAAGTCAAAAAGTGGGAAAAAGTGGGAGGTTTTGGAATTTTTTTCTATAATTTTGTCCCAAATGAGAAATTTCATTGGAACATATGAGTGCAAAATAGACGACAAAGGTCGCCTGAAGGTACCTTCATCGCTGATAAAACAGATGGAGGACTTTGAGGATAAAACCTTTGTGGTAAAGCGTTCTGTGTTTCAACCGTGTCTCGAAGTTTATCCTATGAAAGCATGGGATAAGCTCATGGAAAAAATAAATAAATTAAACAGATTCATTAAAAAGAATGCTGATTTCATTAGAATGTTTACTGCAGGTGTAAAAACTGTAGAACTGGACAGCGCCGGAAGACTGCAGATTTCAAAAGATCTTACGCATTATGCTGATCTTGCGAAAGATATTGTCATCACAAGCGCAGGCGAACTTTTCGAAATTTGGGATAAAGATGCTTATGAAAAGGTGATCGCAACCAACGAAGAAGATTTTGCAAGTCTGGCAGAAGATGTAATGGGAGCTTTTGGTGAAGAATAAATAAGTACACGAATGAGCATATATCACAACCCCGTTTTATTGAAGCAAAGTGTGGATGATTTGGTGATGAATCCGGACGGAATTTATGTGGACTGCACATTCGGTGGAGGTGGTCATTCAAGAGAAATTTTAGACAGACTTTCTGAAAACGGAAAGCTGTATGCATTTGATCAGGATTTGGATGCGCTAAAAAACACGATTGATGATCCTAAGTTTACTTTGATCAATCAGAATTTCAGGTTTTTAGAAAATTCATTGCTTGCATATGGTATTTCTAAAGTGGATGGAGTTTTGGCAGATCTTGGCGTTTCTTCTCATCAGTTTGATGAAGCAGAAAGGGGTTTTTCTACAAGAAATAATGCTCCGCTCGACATGAGAATGAATGTCATGCAGAGTCTTGATGCGAAAAAAGTCATTAATGAATATGAGGAAGATGCCTTAGCTGATATCTTTTATTATTATGGTGAACTAAGAGAAGCAAGAAAACTGGCGAGAGATATTGTTCATCACAGAAAAGAAAAAGCGATTAATACAACGGAAGATCTGAAAAAACTGTTCAGTTTCCTTCCGCCGCATAAAGTGAATAAATTTTATGCACAGCTTTTTCAGGCAATAAGAATTGAAGTTAATCAGGAACTTGATGTTTTGAAGGAAATGCTGGTTCAGGCATACAATGTTTTGAAGCCGGGAGGAAGATTGGTAGTGATTTCTTATCATTCTCTGGAAGATCGTCTGGTAAAAAGATTCCTGAAAAACGGAATGTTCGAAGGTGAACCGCAACGTGATATTTACGGAAATTATGAAAAAACTTTTGAGTTGATTAAAAGCAAAGCAATAATTCCGGATAATAAAGAGATTGAAGAAAACTCCAGAGCCAGAAGTGCTAAAATGAGAACAGGAATAAAATTATAATCATTACGTGTAAATTCCACTCCCTTGAAGGGGTGGCAAATGAGAAATAATTTTTGACAGGGTGGTTTAAAAATATTATTAAAATAAAATCAGACAAAGTCTTTGGCAAAAAGAACAACATATCGTCCTCAGAAGAAACTCACATTTATAGATATTATAAAAGGGAACTTCCTGAATAGGGATGAGTTGAAAACACATTATAAATTTTTCCTGTTAATATTTGTTTTGATGATGGCAATGATATATTCAAACCATCTGGTAAACAAAAAAATAAAAATTGTAAACGCTTTAAAAGAAGAAACAGAAGAATACAAATCGAGAAACGCTTACGCACAAAGTAAGCTCATCAAAGTAAAAATGGAATCTGAATTGGG
>JAMRYI010001491.1:0-22287 GCA_029231635.1 Ditylenchus weischeri | reverse complement strand
CGGCGGCATCTGTGCCTTGGCGCTGGCCATTCCTTACGCTTTCCCCGCTCCCATCGCCTTGGCGGTGTTCTCGGCGGCCTTGAGCAGCGACGCCAGGCCGGCGCCGACGATGCTCAGGGCGCCTGGCTCGCCGTCCGGGTCGGTGATGGCGGCCTTGATCGGGCTGTCGAGGCCCAGGTACTTGGCCCGGCGGTCCATGACCTTGAGGCCCTTGTCGATCGCCTGCAGGTGGCCTTTGCGGATCTGCCCTTCCAGCGCCATCCACATTTGGTCCAGGCGCATCAGCTCCAGCTGCTTGACCACCTGGGCGTCTTCCTGGGTGGCCTCGCCCAGCTGCTTGAGCAGCTCGCTGACGTAGCCGTGGGCGGTCGAGACGCTGATGCCCAGGGCGTCGGCGATCTCGGTGTAACTGGCGCCGCCCTTGCGCAAGGCGAAGGCCTTACGCTTGCGCTCCTGGGCCAGGAGCTGGTCGGGGCGGGTGCGGCTCTTTTTCGTCATGCGGTCACTCCTTTGCTGGCGCGGGACTTGCCGAGGCGCTCGGCCTCAACCTGGGAGAACTGCTTTTGCTCCTCGAAGTGGACGGCCACCATGCCGGTCCAGTCCTGCCACCGGCGGATGATGATGTCGGCGTACTTCTCGTCCAGCTCGTTCAGGCGGGCCCGGCGGCCGATCTTCTGGCAGGCGATCAGGCTGGTGCCGCTGCCGCCGAAGGTGTCCAGGACGATCTCGCCGCGCTTGCTGCTGTTGGCGACGAAGCGCTGCACCAACTTCACCGGCTTCATGGTCGGGTGCAGCTCCGATCGGCTCGGCTTGTCCTCGTACACGACGCTGGTGATGACCTGGTCGAGCAGCTCCTGGCACAGGGTTTCGAGCTGGCCACGGCTCAGGGCCTTGAGGTCCTTGGTGTCGTCGACGACGGTGGTCTGCGTGAAGTCCTGGCAGTAGTAGTGCGCGGCGCCTGGCTTCCAGCCGTACAGGATGGGTTCGTGGCGCCAGTTGTAGTCCTGGCGGCTCAGGGTGGCGCTGGGACTTGACCCATATCAGGTTCTGCTTGAGCAGCCAGCCGGCGTCGATCATGGCCCGGCGGAAGTTCAGGCCCTCGCTGTCGGCGTGGGCGATGTAGACGGCGCCGCCTGGGCGGGTGACGGCGATCGCGGCCTGGTAGAAGCCCAGCAGGAACTCATAGAACTGCTGGTCGCTCATGTCGTCGTTCTGGATGCTGCCGGCCTTCGTCTCGTAGGCGACGTTGTACGGCGGGTCGGTCCACACCAGGTCGGCCTGGTCGCCCTGCATCAGGTAGCCCAGGGCCTGGACGCTGGTGCTGTCGCCGACGTGCAGGCGGTGCTCGCCCAAAATCCACAGGTCGCCCTGGCGGCTGACCGTCTCCTCGCGCTCGCCCGGGACGTCGTCGTCGTCGGTTAGACCCTGCTCCTCGGTTTCCTCCAGCGGGCCCTCGGCGTCGACGACGAGGCTGTCGATCAGCGCCTGGAGCGCCGGGTTGTCCGTCTCAACCTCGGCCAGGAGGCTGTTCAGCATCTCCTGGTCGGTGGTGGCCATGCCCCCGATCGGGTCGAGGGTGGCCAGAATCAAAGCCTCCTCCTCCTCGCTCAGCTCGACGTAAACCACCGGCACCTCGGCCTCGCCGCGCTCCAGGGCCACGCCCACGCGCAGGTGGCCGTCGACGATGTAGCCGGTCAGGCGGTTGACGATGACGTTTTGCACCCAGCCGACCTCATCGAGCACGGCCTTGATGGCGCTGCGCTGGAGGTCGTTGTGGACCCTCCAATTCCTTGGGTTCGCTAAAAGCTGGCCTGGCTCCTCAGTCCCGCTCCCGACAATGCGACTCTGCCAGCTGCTCATGCGGACACCTCCCGCCATTGCGGTGTTTGCCCGCATTGCAGTTGAAGCAAAGGATTTGGAATCCCTCCGGGAAGTCGTTGTGGTAGAGCCATTTCCACATATCGGTTTTGCCGATCTGCCGGCGATGGATTGCCCCTCCACCATTCACATGGTCGATGGTCAGGAATAGCGGCTCCCCTCTCGCCGCAGCACGCGCACTTCCCTCCCATGCGCTCCAGGACCATGTCGCGGATCTCTAACCGTTTCTGGTTGCGATAGGCGCGCTGCTGCGATTGATATTTCGGCGCATTGGACGCCTTCCATTCCTTGTTTCTGACGGATATCCCCGCCTTGTTTTGCTGGTAGTCGGCGGCTGCTCGGGCGGCCTTTTTCTTCTGTGCAGCGCCGCTCTGCCGGCATTCCCGGCATCCCTTCGACGTCTCTTGCGGGAAGTCTTGGATAGGCTTTTGCTGCCCGCAGGTGTAGCACTTTCTGGTCGCGGCGCACTCCGCGCACTTGCGAAGCGATACGAAGCTCTCGGTCGGGCGTTCTTGTTTGCAGTAATGGCATGTTTTCGTGTTCATGCGCACCAACATACCAAACCCTTTTCCCAAAAGCAGGGTTTGCTAGCAGGTGTTCTTGGTTATTCCAGGAGGAAGTCATGGGGACGGGGGTCCTTGCGGGGGCGTGCTGTGGGATTTTTCCAGTGGGAGTCGTTATACCTGCGGGTTTGGCGGCCCCACAAACCGGGCCGGAGTGGCGGAGAGGGGGCCCGGGGCAGGCCTGGCGCGGGTTTGGCGAGACTGGAGGCCGCGCCGTTCCTTATGTCTGTGGGTTATAAAAGCGCACCTTTTGACTTGCTAGCGTCTTTTACAGTGGGTACAGTGTACCTACTCCCTAACGAGGAAACGCCCCCATGAGTCAGTCAATGTTTCTCTGCTGCGGCTTGCTCGAAGCCGCCGAAAAGGCCGCCATCAAGACCGTGGCCGAAGTCACCCACGCTCAGCGCCAGGCCTCCAATGACCACCCCGTGTTGTCCCTGCTGCTCACCGACCTGATCAAACAGGCCGCCGACCTGCAGGTGCGTATCCGCCAGGTGCGCCTGGCTGCCTGCCCTTAATCCTTGCCCCCGAGGAGTTGCCCCCATGATTGATTCCCTGTCCCCGATCCTGCCCGGGTTCCCTTGCACTGCGGAGGACCTGCACCAGGTCAACCGCGCCCTGCTGGCCGCCGACGCCGCCGGCCTGCACGCCGACAAGTTCGTCGTGGTGCTGACCTCGCATTGCGCCATCGGTGTTGTGTCGATGTCCGGTGGCCCGAAGCTCGGCAACCTCTGCCCGTCCCTCAAGGGGCGCCGTCGCTTCGACTCCATGGCCGAGGCCAAGGCCGCGATGGTGGCGTGCTTCCAAGCGGATCTGCCGCCGGTGATCGTCATGCCGGTGTCGCTGTGGCGGATGCATGTGCGCTCGTTCCTGCGGGTGGCGCTCGCCTGCTCGCAGTCCCATGACGAAATGAACCAGAACGCCGCTGACGTCGTGTCAGCGGCCCTCCAACAAGCCGCCAAAGAGTGACCGCCATGACCGCTCCTGCTCCCTTCCCGCTGTCCCTGAAACCGGGCGATCGCGCCCACTACCAGCCAGGCGTGTTCGGCACGCAAACGGGCGGTAAGCCGGTGCTGATCGCCGAGGTGGGCCGCCAATACATCCGCGACACCATGGGCCGCCAGTTCCAGATCGCCGACGGGATCAACACCAAGGGCGCCGCGCAGGGGCGCCTGTGGGCCTCGGAGGCCGCGTACAAGTCGGAGATCCGCTGCGCCCTGGCCATCGTGCGCCTGACTAAGCGCCTGGAGGGGATCGCGCGCACCACGCGCGGCTCCCGGCCGTCGCTGGAGAACGTCCTGGCGGCGGCCTCGCTGCTGGGGGGTCAACCCCGAGCACATCCTGCAATGACGCCCGCCATCCTCCTCCCGCCGCACCATATCGAGGTGTTGCGCGGAATGGCTGACGATGCGGGCGACGTCCTGGTGCCCGCTGGGGAGCTGCACACGCTCCTGGCGGCGCATGAGGACGCCCGGACGCTGGCGGCCTCGCTCCCGGTCCTGCTGGGGCGCCTGGACCGCTGCGACGCTCTACTGCGCGCCCTGGTGCGCAACGGTAGTGCCCTCGAGGTGCTTGCCGGCGTCGAAGCCTATTTGTCTCAACGATCCCAGGAGGTACCCCGTGGCTGATCATGTGGTCTTGCAGGATTTCCTGCGCCGTCATCGGCTCCAGCACAACGAGGTCGGCAAAGTGACGGGCTACTCGCTCGACCTGGTGCGCTCGGTGCTCTACCAGAAGCGCGCTATGCCCGAGCCGATGCTGGCGGTTATCCAGGCAATCGACGCTTTGGCTGCGGTTGGCCAGGATCGGGCTGCAACCTTCATCCTACAGCGGCTGCGCGAGCGGCCTCGGCTGTAACGATTGCGTAAAGATGTGTTAAGGAAACGACTTTAACCATTTGTTCACTTGCATCGGCTTCGCTGGCTGGGTACTTTGTACCCAACCAGTTAACGCTTTAGCCTCAATGCGCGCGGGCCTTACCACCCCGCGCCGCCCTACCGAATGCCCCGCCCGAACCAGGCCATACTGGATCGGGCTTTCGTGCTAGACGCTTCGGCAAGGCCTACTAAACTGATACCCAGTACCAACGTTTGAGACGAATTACCCGCAAATTGACTTGCTCTATCGGTCCTTAGCGGGTATCAGTACGGCCCTGCGCGCCCCCGCGCAGAATTGCAGGATGCAAAATGCCGTTTTTGCTGGTCCGAACACCCCCGGCTGCCCCCGCCGGTCTAGCTCGCTGCTTTGCACAACGAACATGGAGTGCCACCAAATGTCCCAGCTCGAATACCTGCGCAAGGCCCGCACGCAAATGGCCGCCGCGATCAAGACCTTGTCCTCCGCCCTGGAGCACTTCGGGACCTGCCTGACCGGTAAGCCCCTACATCCTGTCCCTGGCCGACTGCCAGTCCCATTGCCTCTCCCGCGCCGACGGTGAGTGGATGGTCTGCGCCGCCTCCGACCTGCTCACCGATGTTGCCCGCTTTAACCTGGAAGACGCCGAACAGTTGGCGGCCGCCATGGTCGAACAGGGCGAGTCGGAGCTGGTCGCTGTGCTGGCGCTCGACTGGCAGCGCGCCCGCCTGGTGGAAAGCCGCCAGGCCTTGGCCTCACTCGACGACCTGATCGCCGAGCAAGAGCCTCTTGCACCCGCCGCCTAAAAACGAACAACGAACACCCTGGAGTCCCCCTTATGTCGCAAGCGTCGCAAGAGCGTTATGTGCGCCACACCATCGCCATCCTGGACAAGGCCATTGCCGCCCTGGACAGCGCGATCAACCCTGGAAGCCCGGCCACGGCCGAAGCCCCCTACATCCTGGTCGAGCCCTCCGACCCTGACCGTGGCCTGGTGCTGCTGGGTTCGCCTGCTGCCCCGTCGGTAGCCCTGCTGCCTGACCTGCTGACCGGGGTGTGCCGCGCTATCAGATGGATGATGCAGACCAGGCCGCGCGTAACTTTGCCGCCAAGACCGGCCGCTCGCTGCTGCGGATCAATGCTCGAATCTGGCAGCTGCAGCGCCTCCAGGAGCTGTACGAATGCCGCGAAGGCCTGGAAGCCCAGCTGTTCACCATTCCGCGCCAAGTCATCCACGTTCACCCGGACTTCTGCTCGCAGGCATTGCAATGATGCCTGCGCTGCGCCGCCTACGGCGCCACCGTGGCGTGCTTGGCGGCCTGCTCTTTGTCCTTGTGGCCTCTGGCAGTCTTGCGCTTGCTGGGGCCTTTGCCGTGGGCGCCGCCTGGCGCAACTGGAGGGCCCGCCAGCGGCCGTAAAATAGGCGTCCCTTTCCGCCCCCGGACGCCTTCCCCATGCAGCCCCCGAACACCATCAAGATCACCCGCGACGCCGACGGGCGTGTCGTGTCTGTCCTCCTCCCGGTGCGCGACCATGAAGTGCTCGCCCCCGCTGATCACCTGGGCCTCTCGCCGCACGCGCTACACCTACCTGGCCGAAGCGGCCGTGTTCACCTCCACCCTGGCCGTCTCCTCGATCGTCGACAGCACCTGGTTGACCGTCCTCTGGTACCTGCTGACCGCTCCTGTGCTGTTCTGGTCCAGCGAGGTGGCGAGCCGCGAGTTTGTGGTCGAGCGCTGGGCCGACCAGATCGCCAAGACCAAGGGGGTGTGGTGATGGCTGCGTGCGTGATCGACGGTGCGCGGTGCACCGCCTGCTGCCAGGCGATCGGCCTGCATAGCAAGCGCCAAAACCTCCGCAAGGCAGCCTTGCGCGGCGTGTGGGGCGACGTCCAGTTTGTCGCGGCCAACTGGAAGCCGATCAGCTGGCGCCGGGCGAAGAAGCGTAACCCCCACATCGCCACGACGATGGTCAAAACGGCCAAGTCCTACTGGGTGTGCAAGCAGCTGACGCCGAAGGGCTGCGGCGCGTACCTGGACAGGCCGAACGTGTGCCGGGGCTTCCCCCGGTACGGGAACAGCCCGGAGGTGTTCAACGAACGCGTGCGCACGCACGGGCCGGAATACCACCCGCGCTGTACCGAGTGGCAGCTGATCGCTGTGCAATGACAAATGGCGCCGTAGGGCGCCCTTTTTGTTGGCCTGGCCAAACGCCGGGCACAAAAAAGCCACCTTTGTGGGGTGGCTTGTTTGTCCGGCGGTGTTGCTACCGGGGGCGCTTCGCATGCAGTGATCGTCGGGTGTGACGCGACGAGGGGGAATATACCCGCCCTCCCCTGGCCCTGGTATCCGACCGTAAACAGGCCCAGTGTGGCCAGCTAGATCGGCTGTCGCGCCAGATGCCAGCCAGGCACGCCTCGGGGCGGGACCTTGGGCGCCGGCTGGCCTGGTGGTGGCGGCGGAGGCGGCTCCTGGCGATCGCTGCACACCAGGCGATAAAAGCCCCCGCCATGGGGGTCTTCCCAGGGCTCAGGCATGCGAAATCGCATGGTATGGCGCTTGCTACAGGGGTTGAACGTCTCGGGCGGGTCGCCCCTGCGCGTCCATGGCTTGAAGTAGCGGCACTCCTCGCATGGCAGCAGGTCGACGCCCCTGTCGAGGAGCGTCCGCTCCAGGGCGCGCTCCTCCAGCTCGTCGCGGAGCGCCTGGTCGCTGGCGTCCTCGATGTTCATCAGATGATGGTCACGCTGTCGCGGTCGGCGCGGTCGTGGATCTGCTCGAGCGTGAGGCCCTTGCAGCGCAGCTGGCGCATGTCGTTCAGCTCGTCGTGGTGCTCGACGACGGGCCCGCTGTGCTCGACGCCCTTCTCATGCCAGCGGATGGTGTCGCCGCGCTTGATCGGGGCGCGCACGCTGCCGCTGAAGTCGATGTGCCCCTTGGGCTGGGCCAGCTGGGTGATGGTCACCTCTGCAACGTGCTCGCTGCCAGCGGTGCCGGTGACGGACCTGGTGGTGAACCAGACCTTCTGCTCGACACCTGGTGCGGCCAGGTCAATGCCGGCGGCCTGGGCGACGGCCTGGGCAATGACGCGCTTGAGTTCGTCGCCTGCCAGGGTGGTGCTGGTGGTTTGGGCGTGGGTGGTGGTGCGGTTCAGTTTCATGGCTGCTCCTGGGCAGGCTGCTGTGGTGCGGGGAGGTATTCGCATACCAGGGGAATGCAGAAGGTCATGGTGACGATGGTGTCGACGCCGGTTTGGCACTGCTCGATGCGGTGGGCGAGCCAGAACCAGGAGTGCACCAGGCGGCGCTCGGCCGGCACGTTCGCCTCGAGGTCGGCCTTGAACTTGTCGTAATTGGCCTGGGCATTGGCAAAGGCTGCGGTGCGGCGGTAGATGGCGGCCGCGAACCGGAGGTTGTCCGCGCCGGCGATCAGCAGCGTCTCGATGTCGGCCTCGCAGCTGATGAAGCCGGCCATTTTCTCGAACAGGCCGCCCACCAGGGCCTCGGCCTGCTGCATTTCGTGGGCGGTGACGGGGTGGAGTAGGTCCATGGGTCAGGCCTCCTGGACGGGGGTGCAGTGGTCCAGGGCGACGCAGCCCGACTTGCCCTGCAGCCAGATGACGGCGCTGTGGCCGTTCAGGACCATGGCCTCGCCCATGGTGGTGTGGCGGCTCGTCTCTCCCCTGCCCTTGATGGCCTCATACGCGACCAGGGTGCCGCTGGGGTTGGCGCGGTTCCAGGCGTTGCACTGGGCTTGCAGCTGGTCGGCGGTGGGGCGTTGTGGTGCTGGCATGACGGTGTACCTGTTGTGGTGTGTTGGTACTGGCAAAGCCCCGTCAGGCCGGGGCGTGCGCTATTTCGCGGCTTAGCCGCTTCGCTATTTCGCTAAGTCGCTATTTCGCGCTTTAGCGGCGGGTGCGCTGCTCGGGGGGGTCGTGCACTCGCAGCCCTTGATCTCGACGACCACCGTGTCGCCCCAGCGCGGGGAGACGCTGTAGCCGGCGAACAGCCATTGCCCCAGCAGCTTGCCCAGGTCGGCGCGGTCGGTGCGCTTCACGTCGGCGGCGCCGATGTGGTTGAAGCATCCGCCGCAGCTGGCGACGAAGGTGTTGGGCGGTGGGGTCTTGCTCATGCCGGGCACTCCTGGCGATCGGTGCAAATGATGCGGTAGTGGCCGAAACAATCGGCATCCTGCCACTTGGTGGGGGTGTGAAACTCCATGCGATGGCGCTTCTGGCACGGGTTGTAATCGGCCGGCATGTCGCTCGGGCTGGCCCAGTGCCGATAATGCAGGGCACTCCTCGCACCACCTGGCCGGCTGCCTGGGCTTGGCGCTATTGCGACGGCGCACCAGCTCCTCCAGCAGCTGGTCGTCGGTGAAGTGGTCCAGGACGCTCACGCCTGTGGCTCCGGGCGGGTGTAGGGCCGGCCGCGCACCAGCTCGATCACCTGGGCGTCCTCGTAAACGTCGGGCAGCTCCTCGCGGGTGGTGGCGACCATGTAGCGGTTGCCGCTGATGCCGTAGGCCAGGGTGGGGCGGGCTTTCAGCTCGGCCAGCTCCTCGCGCAGGGCCTTGGCCGTCTCCTCGGCGGCCTCCATGTAGTCGATCTTGTGCTGGCGCAGCTGGTCGATGGTGGCCTGCTGTTCCTGGACCTGGCGGCGGAGGGGTTCGACGGCCTGGCCATACTCCAGGTACTCGCTGCGCAGCTGGGCCAGCCATGCGCTGCTGACCTGCTCGGTGCCCTCGGGCAGTTTCGGCGCCGGTGCGTGCATGGCGCGGGCCTGCCAGCCTACCCAGCTGCTCTGCAGGCTGGAGTCGACGTACTGGCCGTAGCGCGGGTCGTTGGGCGGCAGGGCGTCGCGGATGAATTTGAGCGGCGCCGTCGGCCACTCGCCCTTGACCCACGTCTCGTACCTGGTGCGCTCTGGCTCCTCGGCGGCGTAGGCCGCTGGCAGGTTCGAGAAGCGCAGCAGCGCCTGCCAGGCGGCCTCCAGGGCCTCGTCGACGTCAAAGCCGGCCTGCCGGCTGGTGTTGAAGGCCAGAAGCATCTTGACGCGGGCGTCGTAGGAGCGCTCAAGGGGCACGCGCACCTCGCGGCCGTTGCTGTGATCGATCAACCGGCCGTTGGTGCGCCCGCGCTCGTAGATGCCCAGCAGCATGGCCGCCATCGGAATGGTGGGGGCGTCCTCGCGCACGGTGTTGAGGCAGAACACCTCCAGGTGGCGCCCGTCGGGGCCAATGCGCGCCCATTCCCGTGTGGGGCTGCCGATCGAGAAGCGCCCGTCGTCAGCGGGGCTGTCGTTCCAGCACTCAGGGTCGGCGCAGCGTGGGCCGCCGTGGTTGCCGTCGCACTTGGCTGGCTTGCCGGCATCGACGGCCGGGGCGCAAAGGTCGCACTTGGGGTCGCGGCAGTGGGGGCCGGCGCACTTCGGATAGTCGGTCACTCTTTGTTCTCCGATGCCTTGAGGATTGCCTTGAGGGCGTTGGTGTCCCATCCCTTGCGGTCCATGAACTCGATCAGGGATGTCTTGAATATGTCGACGTGGTTGGCGTCGTGGGTGGCGCAGAACAGCCGAAACTGTTTACGAAACTCGGCCTCGACCTTGAAGTTGCAGTCCACCAGGGCTTTCGCCTTGGGCGTCTTGGTGTTGTTGCCTACGACGACGGTGTCGGCCGCGCCTTGTGGTGGTTCGCCCTTGCCGTGGGCCTTGGGGCCCGGGGGCTTGGGCATCTTCAATGCTGGCGGTTGGGTGGTCATGGGGGCTGACTTCCTTTCGCTGTTTCGTTCTTTCGCTAGGCCGCGATTTCGTTAATTCGCGGCTTCGCTAATTCGCTAATTCGCTGCTTAGCCGATTAGCGCGTTGAAGCGGTCGACCGCTGACTGGACCAGCTTGCCGGCGCGCTTGTTGAGGCTCGGGTAGGGCGTCTCGATGATCGAGCGGCCCAGGTCGTGCGCGGTGCGGTAGCCCGGGCGGTCGGGTATCTCGCCGTCGAGGGTGTAGAAGCGGGTCTTGCCCAGGTAGGTGCGCGCGGCGGCAATCTCCACCTCGCTGTTGCCGACCTTGTTTAGGGCGAAGGCGATACGCTCGATCGGGATGGCGTGCTTGTCGACCAGGGTGTTGGCCAGGGTGACGGTTGGCTCCAGGTCGTCGAGGCAGAGGCCGGTGGGCAGGATCAGCAGGTTGACCGCCTGGGCCATGGCGACCGTCTCGTCGGTGGCCTGTGGCCCGCCGTCGATGATGATCATGTCGGCGCTGCCGGCCTGGGCGATGCCGGCGGCGACGCTGCCGCACATTTGCACATGCAGCTCGGGCAGAACGTTGTTTGCCAGGCGCCGGCGTAGCCAGCTGGTGACGGTGCCCTGGCGCACGTCCAGGTCGATTACCTTGGTGTTCCAGCCGGCGTGGGTGAAGGCGACGGCCAGCGCGCGGTCGATCGTCGACTTGCCCGGGCCTCCTTTCTGCGATGCGCATCCGATCATGTAGGGCATGTGGCTCTCCTGGTGCTGCTGGGGGTCGTTGTTAGGCGTTGAGCTGTGGCAGGGCGGCGTCGATCTGCTTGCGCAGCCAGGTGCTGCCGCCCAGGGCGATAAAGCGCTTGCGGTAGTCCTCAGTCATGCGGGCGTGTACCCGGACGCTCTTGCGGTCTACGCCGTAGAAGCGCTGACGCTTGGGCTGGGTGCCCCGGGTTTCCGGCTCGATAGCGGTCGGGGCGTCCTCGGCCTGCAGCTCCTCAAGGGTGTTGAGGGCGCGGCCGTCGGTGGTGTAGACGCGCTGGCCGCCGGTGCTGACCATGGTGACGGCGCGCCGGAACCAATCGCGGCCCTGGTAGCGCTTGACGTCTTCGCGGGTGATGAGGGTGGTGGTCATGGGTCCTGGCTCCCGTGGTGTGCGTGCGTGGATTGTGTACGCACACTAGCGGAAGCGCAAGGGGGTAGGCCGTGGGTTATTTCCTACAGCTACAGTGCCGCCAAGTGGCGGCGGCTGCGGCTTGCGACGGGTTATGTGGTGTTGCAGCGCTACAGGGGGAGGCAGGTCTGGTGATGGATCTGCTGTAGGCCGCGCCAATCGAACGTGGCGGGCAGGCTGAATGCCTGGTCGATGGTGAGGCCGTGCTGAATGCGACGGCGGATGGTGCGCTCGCTGGCGTCGGCGAACGCGGCCAGCTCGGCGACGGTGCCGGTGCGGCCGTTCCAAGTGTAGAGGTGCCGGGCGCGGCGTGCTGCTCGAGCACGCGCCAGCGCCTCGGTGACGGCCGGGCTGGGGCTGCGGCTGACGCCCAGGCTGGAGCGACGCCCCGACCAGGTGAGTGGGGGGCATGACGCCCAAGATCGCCCAAAACTTGTTAGTGCTCAGCTCCAGGGCCTTGCGGGTCTGCGTCTTCGACCAGCCCCGTTCTGCTGCGGCCTTGATGAAGGCCTCGATGTCTACGTTGTCGTGCGCTGCCATGTCATGCCTCCTCAGTCTGGAACTGCCCGCTGGCCGGGAAGTACCTGGTGCAAGTTACCACCACGTCGACGCCGTCACGGCGATAGACGGGCATGTCCTGGAAGGGTAGGCGAGTGCAGTCACTCTCGCGCATGGCGCAAGACTGGCAGCGCCCGATGCGCGGGTGGTACTGCGTCTTGAGCTTTGTCATGGCGTATCTCCCGCGCTCCTGGCCTCTGCGGCAGCGGACAACAGCTCCAAGCGGCGCGCGGACTCGTCGGCCAGCTCTTTGCGGTCCTGGTCGTTGTAGGCGGGCATGGGCACAAAGTCGATGCCAAAGCGGACCATTTCATTGACGGCTTCCATCACCTTGCGCAGGTGGACTGGGCTGACGCGGTTGGTGTTGATCCAGGCGCTGTCGTCGGCTTCCAGGGCGTGTGGGTTGCCCGGGTGGGTGCAGTGGCTGCATGGCGCTCCGCCGAGGTGGCAGGGCGCAGCCGCGTCCCTCGTTCTTGAATTCGTCGTGCAGGGCTTGGGCGGCAGGGGTGAGTGTCTTCATTGACGAGGTTCCTTGGGTTCGTTGTGTTGTGCTTGTTTTCTGCTGCGCTGCTGGCGGCCGTCCCTCCCCGAGTCGGCCGCCTGCGGGTTAGGCCTTCGGGCCTGGGTCTTTTGCTTCGGGCGTCAGTGCCGCTGGGTCCAGCGCCAGCAGACGCTCGGCCAGGTGGCCGACCTGCCCCTCGGCGTGGGCGATGCGCTGACGGGCCTGGCCAAGCTCGGCCAAGGCCTGCTGCTGGGCGGCGACGGCGCCTTTCAGCTGCTGGGTCAGCTCCGCGATGATCTCGATGGCCAGCGGGGCGCTGCCCTCGGCCTGCTGCTGGCGCAGGGTTTCATCTTGTCGGCTGGCGATCATCTGGCTAAAGGCCTGGTCGTCGAGGCCGGTGGATGTCTGCATGAAGTCCGGGACCATGGTGTCGGCGCGCAGGTAGCGGCCGTCCTTGTCGACCAGCTCGGCGGTGTACTGGCGGGTGCCGGCGGGTTTTACGTCCTGGAACGATCGGCGAACGCCCTGGAGCGGGGCGAGCGGTACGGGTGCGATGGTCATGCTGCGTTCTCGGTATTGGTTTCGGGGGTTGCTGGCGCCAGCAGCTGCTCGGCGGCGGCCAGCAGGGCGTCGATGGCGGCCTGCTCGGCGGCGGGCTGCAAGGCGTCGCTTACCAGCGCCATGATCTTCTCCAGCACATCGACGGCGTCGGCGGTGTGGCCGTCGATCTCGACGCCGTGCAGGCGCACCTGGTCATCGTTCAGATCGTCCAGCTTGGCGAAGATCGGGGCGAACAGGTCGTTGACGCGCTCGCTCAGCTGCTCGATGGCCTGGTCGCGGATCTTCTGTTCCAGGGCGCTGATGGCGGCGCTGGTGTTGGCTTCTGTCATGGGGTGTCTCCGGGGTCAGTAGTTGTCGCTGCTGGGGCTGCTGGAATCGCTGGAGCTGTAGTCGCTCCCGCCACCCCAGCCGCCGCTGTCGCGGGACGGGGAGCAATCGACCAGGCGCGCGGAATCGTCACGCCCGGCGCCGGCTTCGCTGCAATGGCGGGCCGGCTCGGGCGCTGGGGCGACGTAATAGACCTGGTTGGCGGGGTTAAGCGGGTTGAGCGGGTGCAGCGGGTTGCCCGTGATCGGGTCGGGGCTGGAGCTGTTGACCCCGGCGGTACTGGACGGGGCGCTGCCACTGCCGCTCGGGCGGCCTGCTGGGGCGGGTTGTTTCATGCGGGGCGCGGGCGGGTTCTGCTTGGGTCTGAACAGGCGTCGGAAGCGGGAAATCATGTGCCCTCCGGGGCTCAATCTGGCCCGCCAATTCTGTAGGATTTTTCCCATACCCGCAAGGGGGGGTGTGCGAGGCCTTATATCGGCCTCCTCCCATGCCTTGTTGATGCTCCTCAAGCCCGCTATTGCCGTGGCTTCTGGCTCGCTGTTCATGTCGAGCGCCGTGGCCGTCTTTCCGTCCTTGAATGTCACGATATAAACCGACGCGCTCACAGCAGATTTCCTTGCACCGGCCCCACGCTGCGGGCGACCAGGCGGCGCAACCGGCGGTAGATCTTGGCCCAGCGCTTGGGCTCGTCGTATTCCATGGACCAGTGCGGGCCGATCTGCTGGCCATGGGTGTCCTGCGGCGCGTCCTCGTCGGGGTACTTGGCTTTGATGATCGCCCGCGTCTCGGCGTTGATGGCGGCGGACTTGGGACAGGTAGCGCCGGCCGGCGGTGGGTGCCCGGTAGACCAGGGCGTGCGTGACGGCGATGCCCTTGGGGGTCATTCGAGGCCCTCCCCGTTGCAGTTGGGGCAGCCGAACGCGCCCAGGCTCTCCGCGTACTGGTGGCCGCAACCCATCGGGCAGTGGCGGGTGGCTTCGCCCTGGAACAGGTCGCCCTGGGCCGCCAGGAAGCGCTGGCGGGCCTCCTCGTCGGGGCTTGGCGCCCCTGCCTCAGTCAGCAGCGTGCGAGCGGCCAGGCTGAGGGCCCGTTTGGCCTTGCCGACGTCCTGGCGGGCCGCTTTGCGCTCCTGGACGATGCGGTGGGCCCTGGAGCAGGCCGGGCACTCTGCGACGTCGTCGGGGACGTCCAGCACAGCGCCCTGGCCGGGCTCGATCCTGGTGCTCTCGTAGTAGGCGCCCAGGTGGGTGGGGTCGGTGGAGTCGAACTGCAGGCCTTCGCCGTGCAGCGCCCCAAGCCGTCGCCTTCCTGCTACCCCGGGGCATTCGTCGAGCGAACGCGCAATCGCGGTGGTCGCGGCCTTCACGACGGCGGTGTGCCGAACGTAGGCCAGGCAGGCGGCGACGGCTCTTTCCGTCCCTTTGCTGGCGGAAGGGAGGGAGCGAAGCGCCCCTAGCGCGTCCTCCTCTCCCTTTCGCCCCTTATGTTCCGATGTTTCTCTGCTGCGAACTGCTCTCATGTACAGGGCCTGCTGGCGGGGCTTTCAGATGCCTCCTATTTTGCCGCAGGCGCTGCGCTAGGGATCGACCCGCTACCGTCGGGTGGGGTTTGGCCGGATTGGGGCTCTTTTGGGCCTGCCAGCTCGTTCTGGCGGGTATCGCCTCCCCTTTGGGTGGGTCCCTTGACCAGTTTCAGGTGTTTCATTCCAGAAATCAGGGACTTAACCGAGTTGGCCTCTCCCACCGGGTTGCCCTGGCTCATGATCCGTTTTGCCCTTGCCTTGGCCTCGGGGCTGCGGCCGATCAGTTCGACCTGGACCTTGTGCGGGCGGCCTGCTGCGCGGTTGAACGCTTCGGCGGAGCCGATCAGGTAGCTCGGGAAGTCGTGGCCGAGCTTGTCGCCCAGCCAGAAACCCCTGCAGCGCTTCTGGAACTCGAGCCCGCGAAAGCGCAGGTCTTCCTCGGTGCCCGTCTCGCAGAGCCGTACCCATCCCCCCATGTCCTCGATCACGCGGTGGATCACCCCGTCCTGGAACGCGACGCTGGCCACCGGTCCAACCTGGCGAATCGCACGTTCCACCAGGGCCCATGCGTCCATTGCGCGGTCGCCGGTGCTGCCCTCGATCATCCGGGTGATGTCGCCGGGCTGCGGCGGGTGCATGCCGGTGTCCGGGTTGCGCATGTGGGCAAACATCGCTTTGCACACCGCCTCGATGTCGTATTCCTTGAGCGTCTCGTAGAACAACTCGACCATGTTCGGGGTGATCGATTTCGTCCTGAGCGAGTAGACCGCCGCCAGGGTCTGCGAGAGCACCAGCTTGTCAATGGGTTGCATTCGTGTACTCCCCCCTCGATGTGGTTTGTTCCTGCGTCGTCGGCTGGCAGGTGGCCTTCCGCGATCAGTTGGGCGCGGACCTGCTCGATCGTGTCGGCGCTCTGCGCCTCGACGTCGGCCTGGATGTTCCGGGTCTTGAAGCCGCCGGCAGGCGCTCCGGTACCGGCGTTGCGCTTGCCCCCTGCCCGTGTTGGGCTGCTCCTGGGCGGTGATCGGGTTCGTCTGCGCCTTGGCCATGGCCAGCTCCTGGTTGAGCCTCACCTGGATCTTCTGCTCGACGATCGGCGTCAGGTACTTGATCGAGCCTGGCCCTTGCTTGGGGTTGCCGTGGCGGTCATGGGTCGCGTGGTACACCGCTGCCTCGACGTCGGCGCCGGTGGCCTCCATCGCTCGCCAGAGCACCAGTTCGGCGTTGACCTCGGGGTCGAGCAGTTTGGTCAGCTTCCAGAGGCGCCCGAGCGGCCTGCGCAGTTCCTTCAGGCTGTCCGCTGGAAAGTTTTCAGTTTCCTCGCTCTCGTCGTTCGCCTCCCCGACCGTGGGGGGAGGGGGGGTATCTACATCATCATCTATATATTCTTCTCTTCTCTTCTCTAGGGGCGTTACGGCGTTACTTTTTCCGTGTTGCGTAACGTCACCCGTAACGTCACTCGTAACGTCACCGTGTGGCGGTTCTTGCTGGCCATTCCCCTCCTGGGCGGCCTTTTGGGCGCGGAGTTTTTCCCGGTGTTTGCGCGATCGCTCGCGGCCCTTCTGGAGGTGCAGCCCGCGCCGGTCGTGGCTTGCGGTGTTGTACTCGTCGAAGTTGGGCAGCGTGATGGTGGCTGCTGCGTCGTCGCAAACCGCCCACCCGACCATCTCCAGGGCGGCGGTGAAGCCGGGCATCTGGACCAGGTCGTCTATGTAGAAGCGGTCGACATTTTCGAGCACGCCGTCTCGGGCCTCCTCGTTGGCCGTTCCCCACAATGTCACCAGTAACGACACCGTGACGTTACGCATACCGTTACGCACGCTCTTATCGGTGTAGTCCAGCCCGGGTTGCATGCCAACTGCGGCGAGGCACTGCGGGTTGCTGGCGAGCCGCCTGGCGATGGCTTCAACCTTGCGGTTGGTCACCATCTTGGAGCGGATCTTGATCCATTCGTTGGCCATGCTTACCCCTGGGCGCCGCTGTTGAGTGGTGGAATCGTGACGGTGCGTGACGTTGCGTCGTAATGGGCCCAGCCCACTGAGGCCATCGCCTCGCCGAAGCCTGGCGTCTCGCTGATGAAGTCGAGGGTGGAAAGGTCCGCGTCGTAAAGGATGCCGTCGGGCGCGTGCTGGTGCAGGTACACCGCGAAGCGGTAGAGGACGCCGGCGGCGTAGGTGCGCATGGTCGCGGGCGGCAGGTTCTGCAGGCCTGCGGCCGGGTTGGCCGCCAGCAGGCGGGCGACGTTGAACAGGCGCGGGTCGTTGGGGAGCTGGCTGGGCAGGCGGATCAGGCCGCCGCCGGCCTTGCGCAGGTTCGCGGCGACCTGCCGGGCGCGTATCGCGTTGCAATCGACGCAGGTGCCGGAGCTGGTGAAGCGGTTGGCCACATGCCCGTGTGCGCAGGGCTTGCCGGTGAAGTACTGCGGGGAGCCGGCGGCGATCGCGGCGGCCCGGGAGTTCGGTAGGTCTGGCATCTTTTCTGCGGCTGCCATGGTTGGAGCCTCCTGGCTGAGTTGTTCTGCGGCGGAGTATGGTCAAGGATTCGCGTCAAAGCAACGTTGCGCGGCGTGGAAATCGTGCCGTTTAGCGTATTTCTTCTGTGGATAACCCGTCGCGTAACGTCACGCGTAACGTCACGCGGCTACAGGCGTGCGCGATTTTGCCCTGGTGGCGGCCTGCTGGCGGGTGGTGGGTGCTGGGGGTCGGGCTGGAGCCCATCAAAGCCGAGGGGTGTGGCATTTTTAAGCGTGCGTAACGTCACGCCGTCACGTCACGCGCTGGCGTTTAACATAATCATCGTTATGCGTAGTGCTGGTCTTGGGCGTGCAGGGCGAGTGGGCTACTTAGGGCGCTGAGCAAACCTGGGGATGGCTTGCTGCTGATGGTCGCGGGGAGCGCCGCGAGGGGGGGTGACCTGGACAACCAGGCCGGGGCGCTCCTGGACATAGTAAGCCCGGACCAGCTCCTCGACAACCTGGCAGTCGTCGGTCCACAGCACGCCGTTGCAGCCGTCCTTGACCGCCTTGAGGACGTTGTCGCTGTCGGGCTTGGTGGTCGGGCGGATCAGGCCGCTGATGGCGAGGGCCTTTTTCCAGGCGGGCCAGCTGGGCGGGATGGCCTTGCGGATGTCCAGCACCAGGCCGATCGGCGCCGTGCTGGGCGGGTGGTTGCGCGCGTCGGCCGCCAGCCAGGCGATCTCCTCCTCATAGCAGCGGGTCTTCTTCGGCGTAACGTGACCGATGGCCACGCGGCCGCGCTCGTTCAGCGCCAGCTTGCCGGCCCGGTCCCGCTTTACATAGCTGCGGGCGCGTCCTTTGCCCTGGGGGGGTGCCGGGTACAAAGAACGTCGTCACGCGGGTGTCGGTGACGGTCGGTGACGTTACGGTCATAAGCCCGCCTTATCGGCTTTCGCCGCTTTTGCCTTGGCCTGGCGCCTCGCCTTGGCGGTATAGGCGCGCATCCACAGGCGGATCTTCTCGGCGGTGTCTTCACGCACGCGCCGGCCTTCCCGGATCTGGCGAACCAGGCCGGGGTCATTGAGGGCCTCGCGGCCGATACGGCACTCGCCCACTTCGGGGTGGGCGGCGAGGAACTTGGCGATTGCGTCTTGGATTTTTCCCATGGCTGCAAGGCTATATGTGGGCGCGCGGCCGCGCAACTCGTCGCTGTACGCCCGTTAGGAGTTTTCCTACAGCAACCGCCGGGGCTCCGGCGCCATCTTTTGAGCCTTCTTTTGTTGCCGCTGACCGGACTGCAAGCCGCGTATTATTTCGTTTTGGGACTTGCAAGGGTGTAGGATTTTTCCTAACGTATGGCCATCGCAAAGGAGGTCCCGAATGTCATCTTTCCAGCTACTCAACTATGACCCCGTGTCGCAATACCCGATGGGTGAAGGCATTTACCTGGGCCTCCCGGACGAGACGTATTTCGCGCACCACGCGGTGTCCAACTCCCAGCTCAAGGTGTTTTCCACCAAGTCGCCGGCGCACCTCAAATACGGCGAGCGCAACGAAACCCGCGCCCAGTCGTTCGGCAAGCTGATGCACTGCGGAATCCTGGAGCCCGAGGACTTCGAGAAACGCTTTATGGCCTCCGCCGCCACCCGTGTCGGCACCAAGGAATGGGACGCCGATGTGGCCCGTGCTGCGGGCCGCCAGGTCGTCAAACGCCCCGAGTTCGAGGAGGCCCTGCGCCTGCGTGACACCGTGCTGGGCCGCCCCGGGGGTGCTGCGTGACCTGGTGCTGCACCCGGCCTGCACCAAAGAGTTCGCCTTTTTCTGGCGCGACCCGCTGACCGGTGTCGAGTGCCGGGGCAAGGCCGACGGCGCGCTGCTCGAGCACGGCATCGGCTTCGACCTCAAGTCGTGCGAGGACGCCGGCGAGAAGTTCATGTCGTCGGTGCGCGAGTACCGCTACCACTGGCAGAACGCCTTCTACGCCGACGGCCTGGCCGCCCTCGATGCGCCGCTCGAGGAGTTCCTGTTTATCGCCATCGAGAAAACCTACCCCTACCAGTACCAGGCCTGGGATCTGCCGCGCTGGCTGATCGCCAAGGCCCGCGAGCGGTACCAGGACACCCTGATCGAGTACGCCAAGTGCCTGCACAACGATGTGTGGCCGGGCTACCGCCAGAACATTCAAACGCTGCCCTACCCCGAGCGCTGGGCCCAGTACGAGTAACCCCCCCGGAGACTTTCGCCATGACCGCTAACCCGCTGAACCAATACCGCGACACCGACAACCAGAACGCCCCGGCCCAGCGCCAGCGCCCTGCGCTGCTGGACATGCTCGATTCCGATCGGGTTAAACAGGGCATCGCCGCCGTGGTCGGCAAGCATATGTCGCCCGAGCGCATGTGCCGCCTGATGGTCAATGCCGTGCATAAAACCCCGGCGCTGCTGCAGTGCGACCCGAAAACGGTCCTCGGCGCCTTCATGACCTCGGCGGCCCTGGGCCTGGAGCCGAACACCCCGCAGGGCCTGGCCTACCTGATCCCGTACAAGCGCCGGGCGAAGAAGGGCAACCAGTGGGTGGATGTGTACGACTGCCAGTTCCCCAGATCGGCTACAAGGGCCTCATCACCCTGGCCGGGCGGGCCGGCATCCAGATCCAGGCCGGCGCCGTCCATAAAGGTGACCTTTTCGACTACATGGTCGGCTCCGACTCTTTCCTCCGGTACCGGATCAACCTGGACACCGAGCGCGGCGACCTGATCGGTGCCTTCGCCTACTCGAAAACCGACGTCGGCGAGATGGCCACCGTGCTGCCGCTGTCCGAGCTGCACAAGATCCGCAGCCGTTCCGAGACCTTTAACGCCCTCGAGCGCAACCTGCAGAACGCCAGCAGCCCGGCCGACCGCGACAAGGCCGCTAAAAAGCTGGCCGACACCCCGTGGGTGATGTGGGAGGACGATATGGCCATCAAGTCGGCGATCAAGAAGCACGCCAAGCTGCTGCCGATGGGCAATGCCGCCCTGAGCCTGGCCGTCGAGCTGGACAGCCAGAGCGACGCCGGCGTGATCGATCTGGCCGCCGTCTCCGATGCCGACGCCGCCCTGGCCATGGTCAACGATGGCGAGATTCCGCGCGCTGCCGAGCTGATCGAGCATGAGGAGGTCGAGCAGCTGGAGGGCCTGCACGCGGTCAAGACCCAAACCCGCGAGCCCGAGCCGGTGGTGGTCCAGGAACAGCAGCAACAACAGGCCCCGCGCCAGCAGCGCCAGCGCCAGCCGGCGGCCGAGACGCGCCAGGCTGCGCCGGTCCAGGAGCAGCAGCAGGCCCAGGACCCTGAGCCCGATCCGGTCGACGACGTGCCGGCGGGCCGCCCGCTCGGTGATAACCCGCCTGAAGACCTGTTCAACGCCGAATAACCCCTGTCGCGGGGCCCCGTGCCCCGCTGCCCCTGGAGGGCTGCCCAATTGAAACTGACCCAGCTGCAACTGACTAACTGGATGCCGCACCGCGCCCTGACCCTGTCCTGGGACAAGGCCCCGATTGTGCTGCTGTGCGGGCCCAATGAGATCGGCAAGTCGTCGGTCATCGAAGGCCTGGACTTCGCCTTGAGTGGCGAATGCGCCCGCCTGGAAACCAAGGGCGCCCGTAAGGCGCTGATCACCGAGGGCGAGAGAAAAAGGGCGCCGTGGCCCTGACCCTGGGCGACGCGGCGATCGTGCGCAACGTCGGCGACGGCAAGGCCACCCTGGCTGGCGACTTCGCGGCGGCGGCCGGCCGGCCGGAGCTGTGGCCGTTCCTGGTCAACCACCAGCACTTCTCCTCCCTGGGCCTGGACGCGCGTCGTAAGGCGCTGTTCGGCGCCCTCAACGTGTCGACGTCGGTGTCGGCGGTGGCCCAGCTGCTGGTGGAGCGTGGCCACGACCAGCGCCGCGTCGACGCGCTGCTGCCAGCGATGGAGCGCGGCCTGGATGCGGCCGTGAAGGTCGCTAAAGAGCGAGTTAGCGAAGCCCGGGGCGCCTGGAAAGAGGTCACCGGCGAGGTCTACGGCTCGGCCAAGGCCCTGACCTGGGAGGCGCCGGTACCGGAGCTGCCCGAGGACATCCAGGCGCAGATCGACGACCTGCAGGCGCGGCGCGATCGCATGGCCGCGCGCCGTGAGGTGCTGATCGCCGAGCGCCAGAAGGTGCGCAGCGACGAGGCCGCCGAGTCCGATCGCGAGGACAAGGCCATTCAGGCCCGCGAGGCCCTGGCCGAGCTGGGCTGCCCGCAGGGCGTCGAGTTCAATATCTGGTTGCTCGAGCTGGACCATTACATCCGCAACGGCGCCGAGCTGCGCGGCAAGGCCCAGGGCGAGCTGGACCGGGTGACGGCCGAGCTGCTGGCCCTGCCGGCGCCGTTCGCGCCGCCGCAAACCCTGGCCTGCCCGTGCTGTGACAAGCCGCTGGTGATGAAGGGTGGCGCCCTGGTCGAGTACGTTGGCCAACTGGAAAGCGTGGACGAATACGCCGAGGAGCGTGTCCGTCTGAAGAATGAAATCGAGCGCTTTTCCGAGAAGGTGCACAGCCAGCAGCGGGCGATCGACGCCGCGTCGAACCGCCTGGCCCAGGCCCGCCCCCTGGTCGACCGCGTGCATGCGCACCTGGCCGCCCTGGACGAGGCCGAGGACGCCCCGCAGCCGCGTTCGGTGGAGGACATCACCGCCGATATCTCCGCGCTCGATCAGGCCGGTACCGCCGATATGCTCAAGCGCAACGAGCTGGTGGCCAAGCAGCAAGCGGCCGCCGCCGCCGGTGACAAAACCCAGCGCGCCCTCCAGCTGCACCACGCCCTGGAAGCCTGGGACGCCCTGGCCACGGCCCTGGAGCCGTCCGGCGTGCCTAACGAGCTGCTGACCAAGGCCCTCAAGCCGCTAAACGACCGCCTGCGCGTGTCGGCCGGCGCGACGGGCTGGTCGCAGGTCCAGGTCGGCGCCGATATGACCATCTACTACGGCCAGCGCCTGGCGTCCCTGGCGTCGGAGTCGGGCCGCTGGCGCGCTGACGCGATGCTCACCGAGGCGATCCTGCACCTGGCCGGCGTGCCGTCGCTGATCCTCGATCGGGTCGACGTCCTCGATCTGCGCAGCCGCTCGGCCTGCCTGCGCTGGCTGCATGGCCTGGCCAC
>JAMRYI010001543.1:0-20649 GCA_029231635.1 Ditylenchus weischeri | reverse complement strand
GGGACCAAAGCTAAATTTTTGTTGGAAATTTTTTTTACCAAAAAAGGTTTTTTCGTTAAAATAATCAAAAAGTGTATATAAACTAGAGACAGAAACGGGTCGGGGCCTCGATCGGGGCCCCAACCCGCCCGAGCGGATTTCGGGCCAAAACCCCGACCCGAAACCCCGTTCGAAGTTTTCTCAAAACCCCGACCCCGAAATTTGTATGAGACCCCGGTTTTATCAAAAAAGTTTTCTTCATTTTTTTCAAGTTCGTTTATTTGATTTGTTGTTTATTTCGTTTTTCTACCTGATAAGGCAGAAATGCTAATATTTCTTAACTAAGCTTTGCCGTTGATAAATTACTGTTATTAAATTTGAATGTATTTGGTTGTATAAATAAACTTTATTGACCCTACCGGAGTATACCCCCCCCCCAAATGAAATTTTTTGTGAGTGCGCGCATCTCTAACCGACCAAGCCCCCTGCGCCTTTTTTAAGGTAAGTGAGTGCGCGCATCTCTAACCGACCGCCCCCTGCGCCTTTTTTAAGGTAAGTGAGTGCGCGCATCTCTAACCGACCAAGCCCCCTGCGCCTTCGGGGGCGCAGAGAGCTTGATTGCTGGGGTTGAGATGCGCACACCCACATACCTTAGACATAATTCCGAGCAAGACTCTTGATCAAAAATGCATTTAGAGGCTCTTTTTGCCCAGCTCCAGTGACCAAAACATGGTAAAACAGGCAAATGGTCGAAATTTCAAAATGCCCAAAACTCAAATGTTTATTGACCAGAACACAAAAATAATGTCTTTTTTGAACTTCTGAGGTGATTTTAGGTTGATATAGGGTGTTTGGAAACACTTTTAAAAAAATTTCATTTGGGGGGGGGGTATACTCCGGTAGGGTCAATAAAGTTTATTTATACAACCAAATACATTCAAATTTAATAACAGTAATTTATCAACGGCAAACCTTAGTTAAGAAATATTAGCATTTCTGCCTTATCAGGTAGAAAAACGAAATAAACAACAAATCAAATAAACGACGAAAAAAAATGAAGAAAACTTTTTGATAAAACCGGGGTCTCATACAAATTTCGGGTCGGGGTTTGAAAACTTCGAACGGGGTTTCGGGTCGGGGTTTTGGCCCGAAATCCGCTCGGGCGGGTTGGGGCCCCGATCGAGGCCCCGACCCGTTTCTGTCTCTAGTTTATATACACTTTTTGATTATTTTAACGAAAAACCTTTTTTTGGTAAAAAAAATTTCCAACAAAAATTTAGCTTTGGTCCCCAAGCTGATTTCCACCCTAAGGTTCTACCGATTGTTGTACCCAGCCAAGAGTGTGACCCCAGCTTCAGATTTTCATAGTTTACCATGTCTACAGACTACTGCTTTTACATTTAACTGTTTAGACAATCAACTATTTTTACGTTAAGCATTTTCACAACCAACTACTTCCAGTTAACTGTTGCTGTCAATTTAAGAACGAAATATTCACAGAAGTAGCTTTGAAAATCCTGGAAGCAGTCGATGCAGGCAGCACATCCATGGTAGTGCCCGAGCTGCGTTTGAAGCCTTTTCCCTAAAGTGGAACAATGACGCCTTGGGAGGACAACTCGAGAACTGTGCTAGATCCTACTGTACTGCCAGACAAGAGTTGAATCCAAGATTACAGTACCAATTTTTAATCGGTTTAATCCATTTTCAGTTAAACATGTTAGCGGATATCAGGCACTCTCATGTCACTCCGCTTATTCGATTTTCTGCTCAACCCATGGTATATTTTACGGCCAAGAAAAAATGGGTCGAACTTAAATCGAACTTACGCGTTTTTTACAAATTACCAAAAAATTTACAGTTACACTACGTGTCCAATGACGCGGCAAAAGTCGCAGTCACAGTGTGTGTCCAATGACGCGACTGCGACTGTGACTGCGACGTAAATTCAAATCGATTTGAAGCGTCAGTCGCAGTCACACTTTTCCGCGTCATTGGACACGTAGTGTTACGGCTGTAGCTGAATTTCTGCTCCTTTTAAATTTGAAATAAAAGAATGGGTAGTATTTCTTTTTAGCCATAGAATAATTTTTTTGTACATAGATTTTGAATGGAAATAGAATTCTTCTTTTTGGCCTTAGAATTCTTCTTTTTTTGCCATAGATTTCAAAATGGCCATAGAATTCTCATTTTTGGCCATATAATTCTTTTTTTTTGGCCATAGATTCTCGCTTTTAGTCGTAGATTTTCAATGGACGTGGAGTAATGAAATTTTTGCTTAGGCTTAGATACTGTTTCATATTTGTTCAAAAGCCGTTAAAAGCTTCCTATTTCTAGTTGTGTCCCTGCACGAAGTATCCGGTCTAAGAAAATACAAGCCAGTTCTCGTCTGGTCCCAAGTAATCAAAAGTGCTGAAAGTGTTCTGCGTCAATATGAGAAGGATGCCAACAGCGTTTGGACTTTGAATCAGTGGCATTTGTAAGCTATTCTCTGTTTCTTCGGATTTTATTTATGGTTTTAGCAAAGGCAGACTGCAATGTAATAAACACGTGATCGAGGATTGGGAGTGGATGTAAAGGATGTAGCTGTACAGCAAAGCTCAGAATCCGAAGACCAAGCATCAATCAAGAGGTTATTGTCGAATCAAGTGGCGAACACTCTTCGCAAGCTTTTGCTACTTCGTCCATTCCTACGAGCCGCTGAAGGAATTATCAAAATTTGTAGCAAGTGTCCAGACCATCAGGTAACTCCTCTATTTCTTGAATTTTTTACTTCACATGAATTTCTCTATAGATCATAGCATCAGTTCCATTCGTTCCGCGAAATCTTTTTCGTAAAGCTTATCTGCCAGAACAAGAGGGTTGTCGACTATATGGAAGCAGCGCCCTGTTTGTAATGCCGTCGAAGAAAGTGACCGACCAAAACATTGTTCAAGACTCCAATCTCTTGAATGGAGGGCTACATCTGATCACATGGGACCAATATTTGGTATAATAACATTCATGACCTGCAACTATGGGTATATAATCTGTTTTCAGGAACTCAAATTGCTTGGGGTTGAGATGCGCACACCCACATACCTTAGACGCAAATCACTCGAAAGTGACTCTAGATGCATAAAAAATGTATGCATACCAGAGTTTCTTTATGCGGTAGGCCCCAGTTAACAAAACTATGTTCAAATTCCATCTTTTTGGGGCTAAGGTACCTTCAACATCTGATTTACTAAGTTATAATAAACAGAAATCAACTAAAAATACCAAAATTCAAGATTTTAAAAAATCGACTTTTTATAGAAAAAAGTAGGTGAAAACACCTTTTTTATCGTGTTCAGCGTGCAGGAAATGCTTAAAAATGGTTAAAATGGTGTTTTGAAAAAGTTCAAAAAAAATTTCATTTGGGGGGGGGGTATACTCCGGTAGCGCCACTTTATTTAATTGCAGAAAGATCAATAAGCAGTGAGGAGAAAATTACTTAGTCCCATATGAGACTTCAGAATAACGATAGAAAAAACCCCGCAATTAGGCTCGGGGCCCCGCGGGGCTCGCCCCGAAAGACCTTGAGAACCTCGACCCCGACCCCGAACATTACAACAGAGTAAAACCCCGACCCGAAATCCGCCCCGAAGGCACTTTTCTGTCTCTATCAAAAACATACACATCACAAACCTTCTCATTAATCTTGACTAAGCTCATAATTTGCCACTCTTATGACCCAGCTAAGGATAACTAATCTCTTTCCTTTTCCTCATTACATTAAAAATTGATTTACTGATCCTCTCAATTAGGTAATTTGACTCCAAAATCGTAAGCAAAATCGTAATTTATGTATCACACGGTTGATGCTATCACATTCCATAAGGGGAAAACAATAAAACCACTTTATTTGCTCAAAATTACAAGTCTCCTTTAGGTACTTACAAATAATGTACCCAACCGTGTGATTTTGGGATCCCAACTTTGCAACAAATAATCAAACCTATACCCACAAAAAGGAAAAAAATTATACATTTACAGAAAATAGTATGTTTAAAAATTGGTTCAGCTGCATCTTAACCTATTGGATTTCTCCGCAGCCAAATTCAACCAGACTACAGGACGTGAATAGACTCTCCAAGGGCGTGACCAGTTCAGCTCTCTACTTGATCTCCAGCATAGTGGCTTACTTTACAGTCCAACTTTTTCTTGTAGCAGGCCTGCGTACTGTTGACCCCAACAACAGGACCCCACCAACCACAGTTTCTCCAGTCGACACCACCTGCACTGCCACTGACCACCCTCTTTACTGTAAACTCCAGCACCTGGACCATCATAACAACTTGCTCATTTCTAAGCACCTTAGTCTTCACTTCTGAGATGACTACACCAAGCAGCACTTGACACCACAACTCCATTTCCAGAAACCTTCTTCCTTGATCGGCACTTTCCTGAGGGAGGAGTGTCGCGGAGAGAATGTGCCCAACACCGATCCCACTGAAAGTAATTTTCATATTTATTTAAAATGTCCTTTCTGGGTTTATTATGTGGCTGAAAAATAACTTATTATAATAATTAATAAGTTGTTATCGAAAATCACCTTCAAAGGGGCAAAAATTTCTAGAATAATCTGGGTAAATTACTCAGTTTTTGCCTATCGTTATTATTTCTCAAAAGTTGTTATCGACTTTTGAGCAAATAAAGCACCTTATCTGGGGAAATCAAATATATTTTACACAAAGGATAATTTCCTCATGTTTTCCGGGCAGGAGTAGTGTTGGCCAAATCACTTTGGGACAATTCAATTTGAGCCAAAATCAAATTGCGCCAAGATCATTTGCAATATTCGGCAAATATTTACCGAATATTGCAATTTTATTTTGGCCCAAATTGAATTGTCGCAGAGTGATTTGACCCACACTACTACTGCCCTGTTTTCCATCTTAATAAAAGCAAAATATGAATAATATCATATTTTGCCTTGACTGTGCCGGCAGCAATAAATCTGGCGATAATAATTGGGAAAACGGCCCATCTGTGATCAAATGCCCCTTCCCCTGCGAGGGGTGAACAAGGGTCAATATAAACCCCCAGTGCTTTAGGAATGGGTTCACAAATCTACATTTGCCGTCAAACGGAGCTCTTTTTGAGAGTTTGAACCTGAGTGTTTTTTTATTTCACCTCTTTATTGCATTTTGTTGCTGTAATTTTTGTGCGTGTTTTTGGAGTAAATAAAGTAGTTTATTTACTAGAGTTGTTACTTTTGGGAGTCTGAGAAGATTCCCATAATTAGGCGATCTATCGAAATACTTCCCCGGATTCCGTTATAACGAGGAAGTTCAATAGAGACGACCAACCCTTAAGCTTTGAGTCTGCACAAGAGCATCCCACCGATACCGAGCATCGGTCTGGTGCTCTCGAGTATTGGCAAAGGCAAAGAAAGGTTAGGGCACTTTTTGTGTCTGACAACAAGTCGGTACAACGAGTTGGTATGAGTACGACTCAGTACAACAAGTCAGTGGAATTTTTACAAATTTTTGTTCAATGGCGTTTTTTTAAATCAAAGTTTATTTATCCATAAGCAATTCAACATTTGAGATCAACGGAAAAATAAGATAACATTCAGTCAAACAACATAATATTTGCTGGATCTTCTGGATGGCATTGTTCCGGCAAATCTGCTACAACTGGATCTTGATCGTCGCCTCATATATCACCTCTCTAAAAACATATAACCAAAAATTATGTTTCTTAAAGAAACCATAATTCCGCAAAGCTAATCCCCATAAGACGGCCAGTTTGTAAAAGATAACGATCCTTTTTTCTAATGTAGTGCTCACCGCGAGATATCCCATCATCAGTTGACAAAAATCAAGAAGATTTACCTGAAAAAGAGACGTGTAATGAGCATGCATGCAGTACATAGCTTTGAAATTACCTTCAACTCAAAAATACGTCTTGTTACTTTGGCGTAAGCGGTTCCTTGTCGTCTTGGAGCTTGCTTTTCTTCAAAAACGTTCATTGACTCTAACTAATCGGTATTAGTAATCTATAAATAAATCTTGAAATAACTGGTAATCGACTCCGTGCATTATTAAAAATTTATCTGCTTAAAAGCAACCATCCAACGACCTAACTTTGAATTCACAGAGAAATGAAGCCGCTGCTTTCTGTGATAACTTTCGGCGTGATTTGTGGTGCGGGGGCCCAGCGTAACCAACTGCTCTCTTCTGGCAACTTTTTCCAAACAAGACTCTGGCTTTTAAAGGTCGGATTTTTTTAGTTGAAAGAGAGTTCTAAGAGTTCTATCTTATTTTTGTTTTAGGGGACAAATGCACGGGTGGCAAGAAAAGCAAGGAGCGCGTTACGGTCTTGGTGGGAGCGAACATGAGTAGCAGTGAAAAGCTTCCTCTTTTATTTATTGGCAAATCAGCAAATCTTCGATGCTTCAAGAATGCCTTTGTTCCGGCAGAATACTTCGCCAACAAGAAAGCTTGGATGACTGTTATTTTTATAGTATATGTATTTCTTTAATATTCTGTATTTATTGAATATTTCAGGTGTGGCTTTTGAAACTTGGATCAAGGCATGGCACAGGAAGCTGGGCAAGGACGGAAGAAAGGTGCTGCTCTATTTGGACAACTGCTCGGCTCACCCACAATATCTCCGTCTCTCCAACATCACAGTCAAATTCTTACCGCCGAACACAACCGCATTATCAGGATCTTGGTGAAATCAACAATGAAGCGGCAATGCTGGACTACATTCATGTCGACGATGAAGTGATCACAGGTTGGTCATCACTTCTGGGCTCGTTTCTCATGTTCTCTTTTCAGATAGCGCACTGACTATGGAGAAAATCGTGGAAGAAGGCAAAGAAAATTACAGTCAGCTGGCCGACATTGAGATTATGGACGTGGAAGAAGAAGCCGATCAAGAAGAGCCGCCAATCACAAGTCTTGAAGCATCCAAAGCCCTAGACATTGTTCGCCGTTTCACAGAGAGAATTCAGCTGATCAAACCATTCTGAAGTGCAGTGATATTCTCGACGAATTCATCTACAAGCAGCGGAACAAAATAGAACTCGAAAGAAACTAACCGACTACTTTTTGTATGATAATTGAGTTATTGTTTTTATTTGTCTGAATAAAGTGAGAACCTCGATAAGCTGACACCTCGGTCTTGGAATGAATTTCAGTCCTCTTTAACCCGACACCTCGATGACACGACATCCTGAAGCCGGTCCCATGAGGTGTCGGGTTAAAGAGGTTCGACTGTAAAGAGAAGGTATGTTACGGAGCTGTTATGTTATGGAGGGGGTATGTTATACAGAAGTTTGACTGTATCGCCTAGGTGTTTGGTCACTTCTGATTTGTCGTCGGTTATTTTTCATATTAAGTTACAGAACGTCCTGGCTCATTTGAAAAAAAATGTTAAAGTGTTCTAAGCCTGTTTTAACTACATTTAAATAAGATAATGATAATGTTTTTCAGTGAAAAAGTAAGAAAAGCACAATGACAGTTCACAATGAGTATGATGTGTGCATCGATGAAAGATCTTTCACGCGATCATCCGTGAATGTATTGTGAGCAAGTGACTAATGATTAAATTTTCCTCGTCAGCTGTAACAAGCCAACTAATTGTCAGGTTAGATCGTTTTCTCTAATAGTTGTATTGGTTTCAGCCAACCCATTTAGCAGTGCGGCAATATTTATTGACTTAGCCATCGCTTAAACATAAAATAATGACATATCGGTCAATGATTTTTAATTCTAGTTGGTTGTATAAATGTTGTACAAGATACATGGCTGCACAATAATCCACTTTCACTAAACTATAACTTTACAATGTACATAAGAAGCATCATCATCCTATTTTAAGGCCATTTTTAGACAAACACAAGGCAAAACTATCTTATAATGTTGTATTATTACTGTTATTTTCACTGTATTACTATTATTTTCACTTTTACTCTGTCTATCTATATAGATGGCTGAGGATGGTGCAGTGTTTCCAGGTGTGTTGTCTGCTCTTTGACTCTCGATCCTTTTCTTCAGCTTCTGTTTTGGCCTTAACACACTTGAATAAAAAAATAAAGCGAAGGAGTGACCCACCCAAATGTTTTTGGTATCTACTGTCAGCTTGACCTTCACCCAACAACCTCCCATGCCATGCTTCTCCACCGTCCTTATGTCCTTGGCTAATTGCTGGCGAGTATATGTTGTTGATGGCTGGTCTTCATAATCGCCGACATCCTTCATACTCCTCCCCGAGGGCCTATTGTCTACATAGCACTCTGTTATCAAAGCGGGCTGGACACTACAGGCTGGCTGCTCGACGTCCACCACCAAACAAGAAATAGAAGACGAGGGTGTGTCCGACTGCACATAGTGCACGTTCTGAAATTTTCCTAACATACAGTCAACATATAATTCAAACTTCCTTCTGTTTTGTACTACAGTCAAACCACGATATAGTGGCCCCCACCTCAAGTTCGTTTACCAGCTGGGTCCGATACTTTTTTACCCCAGTTTTTGAAAATTTCATGAAAAAGATTTTATGCTTTTTCTGCCACCACCAGCAGGAATTGAACCTGAAGCTTTCAGTTTGCCGGGCTAATGTGCTACCATTAAACTACGCAACCGCTTCCTTCTTTCTCCATGGCCCTATGTATATCTGCTCTCTTTACACCTTCCCCTATTTTCTCCAGACAGTCATCAGTCTGCTATTATCTCTCTGGCTTTATGAGCGTACCATCAACTCTCTTCTGCTACGAAGCATCTCGCAGGCTTTGCTGCGGGACACCTCGCAGCCCAGGTTATAGCCTGGGCAGGACAGACATACATAGACCCCAGTGGACACCAGAGATCACAGGACTTTACGTTGTGGACTTTGTTCACCATCCTCCCTCTGGATGAACTACTCGCTGCTACCAGAAAAGTTTAGGAAGGAAGAGGCAAAATGGTGGTGGTAGGAATCGAACCTGCAGCTTTCAGTTTGCCGGGCTGATGTGCTACCATTACACTACGCCGCCACCTCTTCCTTCTTTTCCTATAGGCCTATGTATATCTATGTATACATCTGCTCTCTTTACAGGTCTAAACTGACACTGACATTTTTTTGACCTGGCTCTGAAAAAAGGCCGGAAACAGTAAGTGTCGGTTTCATTTTTAATGTCAGTTTAGCAAAAAAATGTCAGTGTCAGTTTAGACATTTTTTTTGCTAAACTGACATTAAAAATGAAACTGACACTTACTTTTTCCGGCTTTTTTTCAGAGCCAGGTCAAAAATCTGATAACACCTCCCTCAATCAGAAATTCGTCAGCTTTCTAACGCACTTTACAGAATTTTTAAAAGACAACTTTTTTCATGTCTACGACCACTTTTGAAAAATTTCGGCTTTGCTAAACTGTCAGTGTCAATTATGAAAACACTGATCCACAACCCTTAAAATATAAAATCATAATCACTCAGACATATGCACAGGCCGGCCCGGGGCGGGCGGGCCGAGGTTTTTACGGCCCGGGCCGGGCTCATAGATTCCCGAGGTGGGCGGGCCGGGCTTAAACCCGATCGGGCCGGGCCGGCCCGCCTCGGCCCGCCCAATAAATAATTTTCAAAATCCCCCCTCTTCAAAATCCCCCTCTTCAAAATCCCCCTCTTCAAAATCCCCCTCTTCAAAATCCCCATCTTCAAAATCCCCCTCTTCAAAATCCCCCTCTTCAAAATCCCCCTTTTCAAAATCCTAATATTTGTACTCATCGCCAATCCTTCTTCAGAAGCAAGAGCAGACGATGAACACTACGAATGATTTTATATGACTTTTGTTTTCTGTCCCCCACATAGATAAAGAACTGGGCTTTGCGGGCAAGCCCGGCCCTGGCTGGCCTTCACTTTTGAAATTTCTTTTGCCAACGCTTGATTAGACTTGACGAGTTTATGCGTCTTGACGTCGCATCAAAGCTTTTACCACGATAAGCACGAGTTCTGGATCATCCCCTTTAATTAAGGTAACACTTTACCATGTTTTTCAACATGGGCCATAGCAAAGAGCCCCCTGCACCCCCTTCGGGGGTGCAGGGGGCTTGGTGGGTTGGGATTGAGATGCGCACACCCACATACCTTAGACACAAATCACTCAAAAGTGACTCTGAATGCATGAAAAAGCATACATACCAGAGTTTCCATATGCAGTAGGCCCCAGTTAACAAAACGGTACTTATATAGAACATGCCCCACCACCATAATTTGTTCGTCTAGTTTCAGTTTGTCGCGCATATATTTTTTTAGTGTATAATGTATTTTAGGACGTAATATGGATGAATTAAGAGGCTTCAAGCTAAAAAATGTCTTCGATCGTCTTCAGTGTTCCGATGAGAAGTTTCTATAGTGCTTCCAACATCTTGGTCTTCTGCATAGCAAGCGTACATGTGAATGTGGTGATTTGATGCGACTTAGACAAAGAGGTCATGCACGCTATCTTCTTTGGCGATGCCCAAAAAAGAAGTGCCGGAAAGAAAAAGGCTTTTTAGTCGACATATTCTTCGAAGACACGCATTTGAATTTTAAGAAAGTAAGTCCAGGTTAATGTCTTATATGTACTCAATATGTTCTCTATTTAGGGATTCCAGATTGCTTACTTCTGTTCGCGCAAGATGACATCCGTCGACGAATTAATGTTCCAAATTCAAGAAAACGAATCATGCTCCAAACAGTCTCCGAATACAATCTGTGATTGGATTTCCGAAAAGTATTATTCTACTTTATTTTCGGAAGAATAATGCGGTATCACGTTTCTTTTTATTAAGGTGTGCCAGCAATATTTTGTTAAACATCGTACTATCATCAGAGGACCAGGAAAGATTGTCGAAATTGATAAAACTGTTTCCGTTCGTCGAAAATATAACAACGGTCACCTACTACCAGCAAAATGGATCTTCGGCGGTGTTGAGCGCGGAACGAATAAGTCCTTCATGTTCTGGGTGGAAGATCGCGATACTGGAACTTTGTTGGACACCATTCAACAATTTGTTCTTCCTGGTATAGTTTTTCCGATTCTCATTTTAATCTTTCTCTTTTTAGGTACAACCATTATATCGGATAGCTGGTCGTCGTACAAAAGAATCAAAACGCTGCCGGAGTGTTATGAGCATCTTACAGTGAATCATTCGGAGCACTTTGTCGATCCTATCGGCGGAGCCCACACAAACAGTATAAAATCTGCCTGGCAAAAGTTGAAAACATGAAGGAATACGGGATTTACTCTTCCGCGTGCACCATATAGTTGCAATTGTTTTCGGGTCCCGATTGTTTTTATAATTTAATGTCACAAATTTGTGAGTTGTATCCGTGTGAACGTAAATAAATCTAAAATGAAGACTACATGGATTACTTGGGACTGGTTGTGCAAATTATGGTGGTGGGGCATGTTCTATATAAGTAACAAAACGATGTTAAACATCTTTCTGTTAGTGGGCCCTGTGTGATCGGCATAGTGACCACGATAAGCGAAAATCGGACGGCGTTCCGTCCGCCATCTTAGAGTTTTTTTTGCCGACCGTCCGATTTTTTTTTCGCCCACCTTCAGGCAGCTGTCCTTGTTGCAAAGTGAATGTATTTTTGATTCAATACTTTGGGGTGAAGTCTGCTAAAAGACTTTTTTACAAAGCGGTCGCTGAATTTCTTGCTCTATTAGGCATCTACATATCCGTAAATGAAACGATGGATTTTCTAGATGGAGACGAAAAAGCGAGACAAGCCGTGCGAGAGTATTTATCTGAATTGGCTGCCAACAAACGATTTATTTTCAAAGCTATATTACAAGCTCTTAATTCTGTGTGCCTTAACTTACTCATTGTTGCCAGTTTTACAGTTAAACTTTTTTCTTTTTCAATAAAAAAATTCACATTAGAAGATGTATGATTTCCAAATTGTTATTGCGATGTACTACTTATACTGCCGTTACAATTTTTCCCCCTTTCCGACCGGCCGGCCGTCTTATTTTTTTTTACCGGCCGTCCACCGTCCCGTCCTAAGCTTTGCCGTCTTTTTAAAAAATATTTTCGCGAGCCATTCTCCGGCTGTCCTTTGAAAAAAAATTTCGAGAGCCTTCTGGCGGCCGTCAACTTGGACGACCGTTTCACTTTTTTTGGCGCCGTCCCGGACGGAGACGTCAACGGGACAAGCCCGGAGGACGGCGCGGTCACTATGGTGATCAGTGGCCTCTTTTATTACCTTCCCTTCTCAATGATTTGGCGCCAATTTAAAAAAGAATTTTTTTTTAAATTTTTTTCTTCATTTTTTACTTTGAGGGACCAAGGCAAATCAAAAAAAAATCTCTTTCACAGAATCTGTTGACTGTTTCCCGTATAAATCGGGGTCGAGAAACACGAATATGCAATTGGTTTTGAAAAACCATTACAAATAATGGTCAGAGGTTGGTTGGTGGGGTGGGGGTAGGGTTGTGTCCAGTAAAGTCTAGCCCGAATTAACTAAAGAGATTGGAGGCAAGTAGAGTTTTCAAAGTAATCACAAAACTAAAAGACGTTGAAAAAACAAGGGTTCTTAGTCATTTTCACAGTAGCGCAACAATTCCTTCCAAATTCCGGGTAGCATAACCAGTCTTTTCAGCGACAGAATTAACGATACAGACAATCTTCCCCGATTTCGAAGTCATTTCAATAAACGCTATAGACCATGCAACTACCTGAAAGATTAATAGGCGACGTGAAGTTAGTAAAAGGTGCAGAGGTACTAGACAAGTCCGTAACATTTATCACACAAAAAACTGGCCTGTTTGAGTCAACTACTTCAGAGATTTCAAGACACATTGCACTTGCATCTGGTGACGACTGCTTCTTTCCGATATTCTGATAGGATGGCTTTTGATCAATTATCTTTTCACTTCTTGCTTCTCTCACCCCCATTATTGCTTCCACAGTTCTCGGAGCGACAGATTGCTTTGTGAACTGGTGTAAAAAAAGTTCCCGGTGGGTTTTTAGGCTAATATTTAATAACAAATTTTATTTCAAAAAAATATTCCAAACGTATGTTTTTGTAGCTCTTTCCTTCCTCTACCGAATGATATATAAAGTTTTTATTTGTGATGGAAGTTTGGTGGAAAAATTGGACAAAGAAAGAAATGGAAGAAAAATAATTTATGCAGTGATTATAGGGTAACATTTCACTCAGCTTAAACTTTATTTTCATTTGCATCTTCATTGATTTATTTTGTTTATTGAAAATGAGTGATTTACAGGCAGGGATTGTGCGTCTTTCCGCACTGCGTTATGGAGATTTCCCGCCTGATGAACGTTCCACAACAAACCGTCAGTGATGCCATCAAGCGATTTGAACAGACTGGCAGCAATGACATTGGCGCTTTCCCGAAAAGACTCCAGAAATGCACTGAGGCGCAGGGAGGCCATTTTATTGAGTAAAATAAAAACTTTATATATCATTCGGTAGAGGAAGGAAAGAGCTACAAAACCATATGTTTGGAATATTTTTTTGAAATAAAATTTGTTATTAAACATTAGCCTAAAAACTCACCGGGAACTTTTTTTACACCAGTTATTGGCTCTTTCTCGAACGTCTCGTTCGCACCATTCAATCACCTTAAAATACGAAAAAATATTGGACAACATGAACGACGGACGAAAGGTGCAAAACCTTTTCAATCTAATCTTTGTACCAAAAGACAGCCCAGACATTTAGCTACAAGAATTCAGACATTCAGCTACTTTTTTTTAAGCACAAACATGTATGATTGAAGTTTCTTTGCACTCTAAATTGGAGACGGTGGATTTTAGCCTGGATTTAGGGTGGATTTAGTGTTCAAGCCCGATTTCTTACTATTTTTTGCAAACCTATGAAATACTAAAACTTTTAACTATAATATCTTAGCTTCCTTTCGAGCACAAGATCGTTAAAATAAGGGTGGTTCTAATAAAAGTTTGGGTGTACCCAAGAGGAGGATACTAAAGAGGGGTGTATCCAAGGGAAGTAGGGAAAGAGGGTATACCTATGAGTGGTATACCCAGGAGGACGGTACCCAGGAGGGGGTACCCAAGAGGAGGATACCCAGAAAGGGTGTACCCAGGAGGAAAGTAGCCAAGAGGAGGGTAGCCAAGAGGGGATACCCAAAAGGAGGATACCCAAGAGGAAGGTAACCAGGAGGAGGGTGGTTATGAGGAGGGTACCTTGGAGAAGGGTAGCCTGGAGGGGTTTACCCAGGAGGAGGGTAACCAGGAGGGAGTACTCAGAAGTAGGGTAGGTACGAAGGGGTGAACCAGAAGGGAGGTACCCAGGAAAAAGGAAGGCAGCCAGGAAGTAGGTAGCCAGAAGAAGGTTAGCCAGGAGAAGAGTATCCAGGAACAGGGTAGGCAGGACGGGGTGGGCAGGAGGAGGGTGCCCAGTAAGAGGATAGATAGGATACCCAGGAAAGGGTGATCAATAAAAGTTTGGGTGTACCCAGGAGATGGGTACCCAAGAGAATGATACTGAGGAGGGGTGTATCCAAGAGAAGGAAGGGAAGGGGGTTTACCTATGAGTGGTATACCCAGGAGGTGGGTACCCAAAAGGAAGATACCAAGAAGAAGTGTACCCAGGAGGAAAGTAGCCAAGAGGAGGGTAGCCAAGAGAGGATACCCAAGAGGAGGATACCCAGAAAGGGTGTACCCAGGAGGAAAGTAGCCAAGAGGAGGGTAGCCAAGAGAGGATACCCAAGAGGAGGATACCCAGAAGAGGTGTACCCAGGAGGAAAGTAGCCAAGAGGAGGGTAGCCAAAAGGGGATACCCAAAAGGAGGATACCCAGAAAGGGTGTACCCAGGAGGAAAGTAGCCAAGAGGAGGGTAGCCAAGAGAGGATACCCAAGAGGAGGATACCCAGAAAGGGTGTACCTAGGACAACGGTACCCAGGAGGGGGAGGTGCCCAAGAAGAAGATACACAGGATGCAGGTAACCAGGAGGAGGGTACCTAGGAGAAGGGTAGCCTAAAGGGGATACCCAGGAGGGGTTTACCCGGGAAGAGGGTAACCAGGAGGGTAGGTAGGAAGGGGTGAACCAGAAGGGAGGTACCCAGGAAAAAGGAAGGCTGGAGGAGGGCTGGCAGGAAGGAGGTAGCCAGAAAGAGGTTAGTCAGGAGAAGGGTAGTCAGGAACAGGGTAGGCAGGACGGGGTGCTCAGGAGGAGGGTACCCAGTAAGAGGATAGATAGGATACCCAGGAAAGGGCGATCAGAAAGATATGTGATGGATTAATATATATTAGAATTTCAAAATACGATGGCGCCAACAGGCGCCTGTTGCCCCTAGTTATTTGATTATTCTTCATGACTTCGATTAATGAAAGTCATCAATAATGACTCATTATCAGAAAAAAATTTCATATCATTGGATAGCTTTTTCTCTGGAATTTTCTGACCAAAAAGTTTTCTGTCTGACCAGAATGTAAAATTTTTTCCAGCTTTCTAATGGCGTATTCCGTTTTTTTTTGATTCTCTGTCGATTTTTAAATTAACCTAGTGGGTTTATAAAAATTTCGGTTTTAGTTAATTTTGCCATGCACCTTTATCTGGGAAGACTGGATGCCAAGAATGATTTTGTCAACACTCATGTGGTACCAAAATGATCCTTAGGAGTTGGCACGTGTATTGCAATCTTAGCCTCTGTCGATGCACACGACTGGGCTTGGCTAGATCCTCGGGAAAAGTTCAGGTGGAGTATTCAGGTTGGGGTTGAATCCAACTGGACTTTGGTTAGTTACTTGGAAATTTCTAGTCAATTTTTGAGCTTTTTGTGCTTCTTTGTGCATCCAGTTTTCTCAGATGAAAATGCATGGCAAAATTAACCAAAACCGAAATTTTCATAAACCCACTAGAATAATTTAAAAATCGACAGCGAATCAAAAAACCGAATGCACCATCAGAACCAACCGTTCTGTCTGACCAGAATGTAAAATTTTTTCCAGTTTTCTAATGGGGCAGCACCAGATTGCGCAAATTCAAATTGCGCACCCGCAAATTGCGGGTGCGCAATCTACGTGTACATTTCCTGGACTCGCTGCTCATCGGTTCCAACAATAGCATCGCTAGCTTCGTAAGCCGTCATTATACCGTATATACTCTATTAAACGGACCCCCTCTGATAATCGGGCCCAATCTAATAAACTGGCTCCCTCAAGGACCTATATCTCAGTCTAGAAAAATTATTTTGCAAATCTGTTTTTTTTGCATTTTCTTAGTTACCACGAGTTTACCTAATTCTACTTTTCAAATTTCGTTGAGCACCCAAAAATTTCAAAATAGAAACTAAATTTTTTCTGACTTTTTTAAGGTTGAAAAATAAACGGTATACGGTATACCTTTAGAGACTTGCCACCCGTCACCGCATTGTCTGGACAACTTTAGCCGTTAGTGCGACTTCTTCTCCAGTGAAAAGAATGTTTAGTCAGCTGACTTTACAGCACAGAAAAACAGTGTGCACAAAAGATTGGGTAGTCAAATAATCATGTCTATCAACGAAAAATACATAAGAATTTGAAAAAAATAAAAAATGTTTGTAACAAAAATTTGTAACTTTGACTAAGTACCAAGCAAAACACCACAAAAAGTACGAGAATTAGTACGAGAAAAATACGAGTACGAGCATTCTTTTACTCGTACTACGAGTACGACTAAATTTTGTAAGACGGTAGAAGTACGCATACGAAGTACGGGGTCGTAAATTAGGTGGTACGAAGTACGAGTACGAGAAAATCACAGAATTCGAAACACTGGTCACAACACTTGCCTGTAGGCAAGACTAGCCGACTTAGAATTTACGTGAGGATTATGATAACTTTTATGTTAACCCTTGTAAAGTTTACAATTAATTGAACTCTGCAGACAACTTACGCTCAATGTGTTTGCTGGCAGTCGAGAGCTATGCCTCTTCTTCACTCTGTTTCTATCGGACAGTAGAATACTGGGCTGCTTTTTCATGCCACTTGACTTAATAGGAGATGCTTTACTGTGAAATAGTTGGTATAGATTATAGAGGGCAGTACTGCTCTTCTCGGATGCAATCGGCATAATCATGATGGCAACTGGACTAAACGCTAGAACCTAAACAGCTAAAATGAAGATGGTTGTCAGAAAGCAAGGAATGAAAAAGAAAAGAGGCAGAAAAGAAGGAGACTTGTATTCACCATGCGTAAACACGTGGGAAAGAAAGGACGCCATTACTCTATTTGAAACAGGCTATCCCGCCAACTTTGGTTTGCATCGCATGTTTTGCGATTAGCAGCAAAGTTTCCAGGTAACATTTAAGCAAGACTGAAATATACGCAGTCAAGTCTTGATTCAGTTTATATTCTGGGGTCCGATACTAGGTTTACACTACTGAGTCGAAACTTGACTGTATGCTCAAAACTAGAGTTGAGCTGAGTTAAAAATAGCTCGAAAATAGCCAAATTTTTGAACTTAAAATCTAATATAAGGGCTTTACCCTACAAACAATACTACCCAGTCATGACATTTTGTGCCTAAATATTGTTGATTTGGAAAGATTACCGGATCGGTAGCTTTTCTTTGGTTTAAGTGGATGCATTGCGTCATCGGAAACTCATTTAGCATGACAAACAACAAAAAGCCAAAAGAGACTGAGCGAAAACAGCGAAAATCGCAAATCAATCGATAAGAATACAAACTTTTCCGCTAGTTTCACCGCTTCCTAGACTCCCCATCAGACAAAGAGAATAAATAAAGATGGTGTGACAGAGACCAGCAAGCAGAGGGTGTGTCTGCTCATAGCAAAGGAAAAGGGCAACATCTGTCATGAGGCAGACATAAAGGAATGGCTAGAGTCCGCCCCCTACCTAGTGAAAGGAAAAAGACAAGCAAGATAAACAGTTTCTAGGTTTATTGGCATCAAAAGACATTTTATTCAGGAGATGAACAAAGCTCTTTTTTCGGCGTCTCGGCTTCTCTGTAGAACTGCATTTCGTGTTCGTATCGTTTGGTGTCTTCAGCAGCCATGCTTTCCCACTTGTTCATATCTTTGACCAACTTCCATTCGGCGGAGATAAACCGCTGCACTGCCTGAATTGACGCTCCCAGATGCTGTTTGGTGATCCTGCAACGATTTTCACCCGTCCAGTAGGCGTAGACATTGGTTTGCTGCAATGTAGGAAGACCGGCCTTTTTTCTGTCTTCCACATACCGCTTTTTGTCCATGGCTGCTAGTTGATCCCACTCCAATGTTTTCAGGAAAACGACGACGACTGTCTGATGCCCAACATTCTCGTGCCTGTTTTGGCTCTTTTATCTCCAGTGTTTTGCGAATACTCTCTTTTCTCGGCGTCGGCTGAATACAAAACATTAGAAGAATCTAGAAAAGACCGACATTTAGAATGTCCTCCTTGTGAGTGATTTGCCTGGCTGCCTGTCCTTCCCACTTTGTTTTGTCCTCCAACTGAGCCCATTCCACACAAGCAGCAAAAGGATTTTTTTTCGGTGAGAGATATTTGCTACACAGCTCATTGAAGTTCTTGAATGACCAGAAGCTGTATTGCAACAGTCCTTGGAAGTTCTCGTCGAAAACTTACGTCTCTGTTTGTAGAGCTGCATCCTCTAAATCCCCATAGTACATGCCAAGATAATTTCAAAGGAGAGGATGCTTCAACAACAAACTGGGTTAGTCAAAAAAAACCGCCCATTTTTGGAAAACAATTTAATTAATTTTTAACACGGGAAAGTCGGATCGTAACTTTTGTTTATTCTGGTACAGTTTTTCACGTAGATTATTTCTGTGTATAGGAGTATGGGTGTTCACTAGTCATGAAGTGACCTAATAACCGCTTTTAAATTTACGACCATTTCAGGAAATTTGAAGAATCTCCCGATGGGCAGAAGTCACTTGTCTCAAAACAGCATGTATGCATGTAATATGTCATAATGACCGCCAAAAACGGCTCACCCACAGTCTGGCACAAATTATTATGGAAAAACGACATTATGGCACAAAGTCATTCAAATTCAAACTGGCAAAAACTCATCTTGACACGAATTGTTATGAAATTAACTTTTTTTAATTAAGATGGTTTGGAATGTACAGTCAACCCTCGTTAATCCGCCACCCTCGATAATCCGCCACCCTGAGGCCGGTCCCAAAAAAGCTAAAGTTAAGTAAAGGTACGGTAATCGAACCTCGATAATCCGCCACCCTCGTAAATCCGCTACCCTGAGACCGGTCCCCAGGGGTGGCGGATTAACGAGGGTTGTGTGTAGTAGTTTTTGAAATAAAAGAAGCTGTCAATAAGTGACAATACCCCCGTATTATTGAAGTGCCAGCTCATTCAGACCTGCCCATTTAACTTTTTCTCCCTTTTATTCTTGGGATTCTATGCCCTTGAGCCATAGTTAGTTTGATGATTGATTGGATATTATACCATGTGTTTAATAATTTGTATTTCCTTACAACAAAACATACTAAATACTAATTTTTCAGTTTTCGATCATCTTTTTAGTATAACTAATATCACAATAATCAACTTTTTCGTATAGTCATCTCCATAGATATCCCAAGCACAGCCATAGTCAGCAAACGCTCTTTATCACCATAATATTCCAATAACAAGCAACAAAAAATTTAAAATTGATCCAAAAACAGTGAAATTTGCTTGAGCTTTCACATATTCGAACAAATCGTCACGATTGTAGTTCAGTGCAAGCTCTTTTCTTTGCAGCACAGTTCGCTTGTCCACACTCCTCAACTTCATCGGTGTAGTTTGTAGACGAATTAGTTCTCCTTCCTTTAGACGGCATTCCTTCTTCATTTGACGAAGCCATTTCCAAAATTTCGGTTTCTTTCCATCTGATGATCCTAACGCCAGCTTCAAAGAGTTGTGCCATGCTTCTAAGGAATTGGTTGTCTTTGATTTTCCATCTTTAATGAGCACAAAGCAGTTCCACAGCTCATTGGGAAACATGGGGCTTCTTCCAAAACTACCAAGCCAAGTCTGGAATTATACCTTATTCAAAATTAATGTCATTTTTAAAATTACGAAATAGCTGATAAACCTGTGTTCACTTGAAGCAGCTGGAAACTTTTCTGTCCCATCATTATTGTGTGCGCATTGAAGAATAATAATATCGAAAGCCGCCTGCAGATCGTCGGTAGGAACGTAAACTAAAGATATTTCCACAAATAATGATCATTTAGCAACGGTAATACCTACCTAAAGACTTCAACATTCAACAAAGCGTTGTGAAGACACCCTCCTCTTTGTACTTCCGTGTCAAGCCAAGTTTTATAACTCTTCTGTATGCACGGGCGAAGTGAGCTAAACAGCCAGGTTTATCAAAAATCAATGCATTTATTTTCACTAAACAAGCTTACGATTGTAGTGGTGTTCAAAAGAAGAGATCAAAATTCTTTCAAAATCCATGTGTGCATGTCTTACTCTTCCATTTGGTATGAGATGATGAACAGCGGAGAAGAAGCGGTCATAGGTCCTACGAGATTTCTTAGGAAGTAAGCCTTGAAGGCACGGAATGAAACTTTCCCCCTGCTTGGCGTGTAGCGTCAGCTCTTATTTAAAAAAATAAGAGAAAAAGAAATTACCTCTGCGGATCTTCCACCTGTGCTCCTGAATCTGCCAGTAAGAAGCGCTCTTGAGTTCCTTCGACCGGTGAATAAAACTTGTAGGCGTCCGGAA
>JAMRYI010001224.1:0-37410 GCA_029231635.1 Ditylenchus weischeri | reverse complement strand
CGAGGTAGAACCAGAAGATAAGGAAGAGGAAGATTTAGAGGTTGCTTAAAACTATAAGTTGTGGATTTTTGAGGGCTTAAATCGTTAGTTTCTTAGTGTTAGTCTATATTTGTGAGAAAGCTAAACTCCTTGCTTGTTTGAGGGTATAGTTTTTGTAAGTTGAACTTTGTACGACTCATTTTAACGCATGACCATCAATAATAAGAAAAGTTCCTCTCGTTATGGGCTTATTGTAATCCTCATTCTAGCTCTTTTCATATCAGCTATTTTCTTTTATATCAGAAAGGATAAAATTGATGTGCTTTCTAATAATGTAACTGAGCTCAACAACATCGATAATGATTATTCGCAGCTTGACACTTGCATTTTAACACTTTATCGGGCAGATAACAACTGTAGGTTGTTTGAGGCAACGGCCAATAAGGCTTACATGAGAGCGTTCTCCAAAGAGATCATTAAAGTTTCTACTATCCTCGATAGTTTAAAAGTACAGGAAAATACTAAGAGCTATTCCAAAAATATCAAAGGACTTGTTGATCAAAAAAAGGTAAAAACAAAACTTTATTTAGCGCTTAAGCAACTAACCGATAGCTTAATGTTTGTTAGTGCCGGTATTGATACCATTAAGGAACGCACCTGGACAAAGGGAATGGAAGTTACTAAAGGGAGGTTCAAAACCATGCTTACCATAGATACCATTAAGCCTAAGCAGGAGTTTAAAGAGAAAGGCTTGATAGGAAGATTGGCAGATGCGTTTTCGAGACAAAAGAGAAAAGTAGATACCAATGCTGTGTTGGTTAAGAAAGAGATTACCCTAGATACTTCTCTTTCTAGTACCAATTACAACAAGTTGCAGATGCGAAATATCAATAATTATTTCCGCAATTTATATATTGTCAATAAGCTACTCAAGAAAAATGAAGTAGAGATACTTCGCATTAATTCTCGTATCATCAACGAAATTGTTTTTTTGTTACAAACCTTTAAAAAGAAGGAAATGGATTTTGTAGCAGAGACAAAAAGGAGCATCCATTTTGATATGGATGACACTTTCAAAAGCATCAATAATATTTACATTATTATTTTCGTGCTTTTATCGGTGTTGGTTACGGTAATTTTGCTAAACTTATGGAGGATTTACAGAAACGAACACGAACTTATTGATTACGGGCAACGTGTATCGCAATATGCACAGTCTAAGAGTAGGTTTTTGGCAAATATGAGCCACGAAATTAGAACTCCGCTCAATTCGGTAATCGGTTTTTCAGAGCAACTTAGCCAAGATAATTTATCTGAACAGCAAAAAGAACAGGTAGACGCTATCAAGACCTCTTCAGAACTGTTGTTAGATTTAGTAAATGATATCCTCGACTTTTCGAAATATGAAGTAGGTAAAATCAACTTCGACAAGGTTTCTTTTGCACCAATGGATGCGATTAATGAAGTATTCAATAGCATAGCCATCCAAGCTGCAAAAAAAGGTTTGTCTCTAGAGAAACAGATTAGCTTTGACGGTAAGGTTGTGGTACAGGGAGATTCACGTAGGCTTAAACAAGTAGTGATGAATTTGCTAAGTAATGCCATTAAATTTACCGATACTGGTTCGGTTACTTTAAAAGCCGAGATTACTTCTAATTCAAAGAAAAAAGGAGTGTTAAAAGTTCAGGTAATAGATACGGGTATCGGTATCGAAGAAAAAGATGCCAACGTAATTTTTGATGAATTTTCGCAGGTTAATTATTCAATTACTAAGAATACGCAAAAGGGTACCGGGCTGGGCTTGGCCATTTGCAAGAAGATTGTAGAGTTGCAGGGTGGTAGCATTAGCCTGAGCAGTAAACCAAATATCGGATCTAATTTCAGTTTCGAAATACCCTATGAGTTTTGTAATGATGGTACCAGCAAGCGAAAAAGCTTCATTACCGCAGATATATCTCACTTGGCCGATAAAAGGATATTGCTTGTTGATGATAACAAAATGAACATTCTGTTGGCACAAACGGTGGTTAGGAAATATAAAATTGTTACAGATATTGCTTACGATGGTGCGGAGGCTTTCCAATTATTTCAGAAGAATAAGTACGACCTGATATTGACTGATGTGCAAATGCCAGTAATGGGTGGGGTAGAGCTAACCCGTTTAGTTAGATCCGAAAAAGATAAAAAGAAGGCGAACGTACCTATTTTAGGCGTTACGGCTAACGTAATGGAAGAAGATAGAGAGAAATACTTGGCCTCGGGAATGAATGGGTTGGTATTGAAACCCTATTCTGAGAAAGAATTGATTGATAAAATAGCAAGTCATATTTCTACGGAATAAACACTAAAAAAAGGGTCGGCAATTTGAAACTGCCGACCTTTTTTATTCCTTTTCAGGATTGATAGTGTCTTCTGGATGTTGTGGTGGCAACTCTTTAACTTCCTTTTCTACAATGATAGTTTTTAAGTGCACCGCGTATTTCGACGGTGTGATAGCTATATCGAACTTCTCGGCGTAAGCTTGCGTAAACTCAGCACCAAAGTATAAAATGATAGATGTATAGTAAATCCATACGAGAATAACGATGATTGAACTGGCAGCTCCAAAAGCAGAGCCTGGGTTTCCTTTTTCGATATAAATACCAATAACATATTTGCCCAAACTGAATAATAAAGCTGTAAATAGAGCACCAACCAAAGCTGGCTTCCATTTTAGGTTTACATCTGCTAATACTTTAAAGATGATCGCAAAAATAGTGGTTACTACCGCAATAGTTAAAGCATTAGTTACAATTAACATCAACCATTCTGATACTTCTTCTATGCCTATTTTTGCGGCATAGCTATCCAGTTTTCCGCCGATACCTACTACAACACTATTTACCACTAGCGAAACCAGCAAAAGAAATCCTAAGGAAGCGATTAGCGAGAAAGATAATAAACGATTTGTAATCAGTTTTTTCCATCCTTTTTTTGGAACAGCTTTAACTTTCCAAATCAAGTTAATGCTGTCTTGTATTTCTATAAAAATAGCAGTAGAACCAATGGCTAGGGTAGCAATACCGATGATTAGACCCACCGTGCTTTTGCCCGAAAGGTTGGCGTTGTTTACAAAAGACCTCAATTGATTAGCGGCGTTAGTGCCAATCATTTCACTTATTTCTCCAAAAAGTTTGGTGTTTGGATCCATATTGTCGCCCAAAAAAAAGCGAAGCTGAAGAAATGATGATGATAATTAATGGCGTTAGCGAAAAAATAGTATAATAGGCTAAGGCCGCACTCAACTTCATTACTCTATCTTCCATAAAACCTTTGCCTGCCGCGACAAATAAATGATAAGTATGTATGAAAAAAGATTTTGTTTTACTGATTATGTTCTTCATTATAAGTTGATTTTGTGTTGCGTGGTTGATGTTTTAAAGTTTAATGGCGTAAATCTATTAACTATCTTCCATCAACTAATAACCATCATCCAAATTTAAAACGGATAACCAATTCCAATATTAAGAACCAGATTATCTCTTCTCCAAGCTTTGCTGCCAAAATCTATATCGTTTAGTACCCAACGTTGGCCACTAGGTAAATATGGTTTACGGATAGGGGAAAGCACCATCAAGGCGGATAACGAAAATAGTTGCGTCAACTCTTAAACCCACGCCAGTACCAACAGCTAATTCATCTAAAGAATTTTTCAGTTTAAACTCCGAACCAATTCTTTTTGGATCTTCCTTGCGCAACCAGATATTTCCGGCATCTACAAAGGCTGCACCATGTAAGATGCTTACTATTTTAAATCTTAACTCAGAATTAAGCATCATTTTGATATCACCACCCTGATCAGCAAATACGACGTTATCATCAACTTTGAATGTACCTGGTCCTAATGATCTTGCTCTAAATGCTCTAATGTCATTTGTTCCGCCTGCAAAAAACTGACGAACGAAAGGTAATGAGCTGCTTCCACCATAGGCATATCCATAACCTAAATTTAGGCGATTTGCCCAAATTACGTTAGGCTTAACTTTATAGTAACTTCTCAAATCGGTTTCTACTCTTACAAATTGAGTTAGGGCTGTATTAAATATTTCTCGTTTACCTTCCGAATTTTTTGGGGTAAATAAGCCCCAGACATTTCCACTTGTCTCTAATCCCCCAAAGAAATACAAATTGTGCCTACGCTTATCTTGCATTTGATTGGTATAGGTGAAGTTGTAGTTGCTGCCAATGATAAATTGGTTCTCTAAGGTGTACTGTAGGCCTGGGTTTTGATCTATAAGTTGTTTGTAGCCTAGTGATGCGGTATCCTTGTTAGAAGTGACCAAATTTACCGAAGCAGGGTTGAAGTTGTGCTCCTTAAACTGATTTTCTTTCCAGTTATAACCGTATTGCGCTTTAAACGAGTTTAACTTATAAACCGTATCTCTACTTAATAATTGATAGCCAAGGGAGATAATTGTTTTAGGTGTAAATGCGTTAGTGCTCTTAGGTTTGTAGAAGGGCACAATAAATCTAGGAAGAGTTAATCTTGCTTCGCCAGTTAATGAATAAGAATTAAGCCCCTTAGACTGCCCGCTGTACTGGGTTTCGAAACCACCACTTGCACTGATGTCTAACTGCTCTGCGCCTCTAAAAATGTTTCTGGTAGTTTGGGTAATCTTTAATTCGGAACCGATAAAATTATTGGACTTGTTGGTTCCCAATACAGAAAAAGTAAGTGAGTTTTTCTTTAACGGTGTGAGGTAGATATTCAAATCCAGTTGATTATTCTTGAAACTATCTATTGGTAAAAATTCGGCTCTTACATCTTGAAAGGCACCCAAATTCACCATTCTATTTAGCGATTGATTATGATCTTTTCTGTTATAACGTTCACCTTTTTTAAAAAATACTAATCTGTCAAAAACTCGAGATCTATAGGTATTCCTGTTATCATAAATATTAAAATCATTATAAACTATCGGTTCCAAACTTCTCAATAAGCTATCTCTACGCAAACTGTAACTCGGGTAAATGTTAATATTTCTAATGGTGTAAGGTTTCAACGATGCTTCGGGAGCTATATTCTTTATGCGGACGTTAACATTCACCAAGTTTTTGCCAATGGTGCTATCTACCTGTAAAATCAAATGCTCGGGACTGAAGTAAAAATAACCGCTTTCCTTTAAGTCATTATCAATTCTTATACGTTCGTTTTTATAAGTGTCTAAGTCGTAAAAATCACCAGGCTTCAAAAGTGTCTTATCTTTGTTCTGATTGATTACATGAGTTAAATCTCCACTATCTGGCGGAAAGGTGACTTTGTTGATTTTGTAGCGAATACCGGTTAAAGCGGTGTAAATTGCTTTACCGCGTTTTCTTTTGATTACGGTATCGCCGGTAACTTCTGCTTGTAAGTAACCTTGGCTAATTAGGTAACTCTTCAATACATCGTTATTGTATTTGATCTTTACATCGCTCATTAGCACCGGTGCTTCGCCAACTTTATTGCGTAGCCAGTTTCTAATTCCTTTTGGTTTTTTAGGTTCACCAGCAAGATTATAAATAAATAATTTAGGTCTCAGCCCTAAAAATGTCTTATTGGGGCGAGGTCTAGTCTTGCTTTCTAATTCTGATTTTACCTGTTTTTGATTATCAATTTTTGCGGCAGAATCTGGGTTGATCACTATTTCTGCACCTGTGTACAGATTTTGCCCTGGTTTTAAATATTTAGTGTTACTGCAACTGGCAAATATTGAACATGCCAATGCGAAAGCTCCTATCTTAATTAGATTTCTCATTTTTCGGTCTTTGTTCAACATTGTTTCTCTTTCTACGTTTTTGGAATATTTCTTTAAATCTATTGTAATCTACTACCAAGGTGAAACCTAATCCAGTTTCTACAATTTGTCCTTGCACTACACTTTCGGTTTGGTTACGTCTATAAGCTCTAAGGCGATAACGACCATCTCTTGATAGAGCATATTCTACATTTACATTATCAGCTATGCTAGTAGCGTTTTGATTGGCCTGCTGCGGCCCCTCTAGAGCGAATGAACTACCTACCGTTACTGTTAGTCTATCATTCAGTAGTTTTTTAGATATGCCTAGCTCTAAATCTGTTTTCTGTTCTAAACTACCTGTAGAATAATCCTCAGAAGAGTTTACGCCAAAGTTTAAATCTACCCCTTGAATTAAATCTGAAGCTAGATTGTTCAACTGTTCAGTAAGCAATTTACTCACACTAGAACGAGCTAGGGTAGAAACTCCACCGCCACCGCCTGCTAAACTTTGAAACGGATTATTAGCAATAAATCTATTCAGCGCCAATAAAGCAAAAACTTGTTTGTTCAACTCGTTTTCGTCTCTGTTAACAGTCTGTAATCTTGTGTAGGCCAAGCTTCCGATCTCGGTGCCACGTTCATTCTCTGGTAAATCGATTTTAAACGAAATGATAGGCTTTAACAATTCGCCTTTCATGTAAAGGTAGACTTGAAAAGGCAACTTAGTTTTTGCTTGTACTAGCTCGGGTTGATTCAATAGGTCTATCGGCGCTGCATTAACTTCGTACAACGCAGTTAAATTTACATTTGCTTCGGTAGGTTCTCCGGTCCAAACCAAGGTACTACCCTTAACTAATTTAAAAGGTTTTTTACCCAACGGACCAACAGAAAGGCTATATGAACCATCTATTACTTCATAACGTCCGGTCATGCTAATTTTTCCACTTGGATCCATTGTTGCATTTAAATCTGCCTCGCCTTTAATCGTTAACATATCACCGTTTGCAGGGTCAACAACTACGTTTAGTTCAGCTTCTGGGTCAATATTGATATTGGCTACTAGATTAATTCCTTTAATTGCCGATTTAGTTACACTGTCCGCTTTTAAATCTTTCTGTCCGTTAAATGGCGGCGCATCTTCATCGATAAACTGAACGATACCTTCCTGATCAATCACCGATGGATCATTCACTGGCATGGCGTAGTAGAACTTAGTTCCTTTTTCTACAGTTACGTCCATGTTTACATCTGGTTTGTTCATATCGCCACGAACACGGATATTACTGCTTAGGTAGACTGTTCCATAAATCATGTCGTTATCCTCAGCAGTAGAATTCATTGCTCTGAAATTGTCAGTTTTGATATCTAACCCAAAGCCTACGTTACTGAAATCGCTGGTGTTAATTGTACCGTTAACAGTTGCTTTCTTGCCTAACGAATCTACTAAGGTGAAGTTATTGAAGCGAATGCCTTGGTTGTTGAACGCAATTTCTTGGGTTGGCATAGTGAAATAAGAGTTGATGTAAGCAATGCGCATCCCAGCATCGTTAAACTTCAAAGCTCCTAAAATTTGCGGTTTGGTCAATTCGCCTTTAACCGTCAAAGCGCCTGAGATGGTTCCTTTACCTTCCTTAATTTGTCCGGCACTTACACTTTCAATTTGTCGTAAATCGATTTTTTCAATGTTTACGTTCAGGTCTAAGTTACTCTGAGGTGCAGTATAATAAAAACCCTTTGCAGACAACTCATGAGCACCTTTTAGGCTCACGTCGACCTCGAAAGCATTTTCGGTATTGTTGTTCGCCACTGCTTTTAAGTCTCCTAATTGGTCTTTTTGATAGCGCAGTTTGTTGATAGTTAAATCTGCTTCAAACTTTGGAGATGAAACTAAATCTTTAACATCTACTGTTCCGTTAATTGCGCCACCAACTAAAGCCGTATCGGTTTCTGCAAACTTCATCAAAGTTTCTATTTGGAAATCCTTAAACTCAACTTTTAACGGAGAATTTGGTTCCTCTGACGTGCTATTGATACTCAATAATTGCGAACCCTGATTAATGTTGAACTGATGAGCCAGAATCCCAGAATTACCGAATTGGATATAATTTTCTGGTGCTACGGTCCATTTTTCGTAATCCAACAACAGCTTTTCGGGATCTAAGTTGAAACGGAAATCTTTATTGATGGATTGGAAAATACCAGCAATTACGTATTTGTTTTTGCGTTGTCTATCACGTAAGAAAATATTTAAATCTAATTTATTATCTGCTGCCGAACCAGAAACTTCCGTGTTAAATAATGCTATGGAAGTATTTTGAATGCTATTTACAAATAACCTGTAATTCAGTTTTTCGGCTTCGTTGGCTACATTTAACTTAATGCTATCTAAATTGATGCCGTTATAAGTTACTTTTGGAAAAACAGCATTCATCAATAAACTGTCTTTCTCGGTATCAATTAAACCATTAATTCTAGAAGGGGAGAAGGTAGTTAGCGCAGGTACAAAATCTTGCAAAAACTTAGGGTTGTAAATATTTGCCGTAAAACGGATGCGCTGCGGCGGTACATTTGTTACTTCGCCAAAAGCATAATATTTATTGATCTGGTTAATGATAGCGTTACCGACTTTGCTTAATTGATACTTGCCATCTATTGTTGCGCTAATTAATTCAGATTTTAAAACCAATTTATTTTCTGTAGCTGTCGAAACGGCATTTAACTGAATAGTATCGATATTGAATTTCTTGCCTTCTTTTACTAATTGCAAACCCGTTGCGAATACATCACCATTTAGGTAATCTACATCTGCAGTTTTAATGTCTGCTTTAACATTTCCAGCAAACCTAAATTCGGTAGTGCTGAAATTCAATTTTTGTAAATCGATTTGTTTAAGCGCCAAATTTGCTTTTACTGCTGGATATTTTCCTGCTAAATCTGCGTTTGCTGTCAACTCAAAATTGGCATTGCTATCTGGCATGTTGCCTTTAATTGCTACTTTTTGATTAACGTAGTTGCCCGATAATTTCAAATTGCGATAGTTGTATTTATTGTAATACGCACTCAGCACAGTAGCATTAAATTTCGCATTGATTTTTTTAGGATCTAAACCTGTTCCAGCTACATCTGCTTTTGCAGAAACTCTACCTAAAGTAGGTTGCTGTTTCAATAGTTTGCCTACATTAAAATTGTTTAGGGTGATATCGGCTTTGTACTTTTCTTTTCCCTTCGGTCCGTTCATGTTGGCTGCTAAAACAGCAGAACCCATATCCGAGCGAACATTTAAATTGGTAGTAAAATCGGTCATTGAGCCTGTGAATTTCCCGATGGCATCAATTACGTTTGGTAATTCGATACTTGCTGGTAACGATTTTTTAGGCACAACTGCTAAAATATCACCTTTGGTAATGTGAACTTTCTTAATGTTTAGGTCTAAAAACGCCTTATTCACATCGGTTACGTTATTCGCTTTTCCGCTAATGTCTATCTGCGTGTTTCTCAGTCCACTAATTTGAAGCTTAGGAATATTCAAACGATTTAAATACCCATCAACCTTTGCATCGATTTTGATCTTTTGATTGGCGTATTGTTTAGGCAAAGCATCGCTAAAGAAAGTAGCGTCCTTTAAACCAATGGTCGTATTTTTTAAATTAACGGACAGTTTTACTCGCTCTGGATTTTTGGTCAAGTCATCTAACGAAGTGAAAGTTAAATCAGTTTCGCTTTCAATAGTAGTATTAGGTGTTTTTAGTACAAAATTCGTTAGCTTAATTTGTTTATCATTGTAAATAGCATCGCCTCTTAAAGTGTTTAACACAAAACCACTTTTGTCGCTCATTGAGCCATTTTTAACTTTTGCGGTAATTCCCTTACTGCTATAATTTACATCCTCGGCGCCCAGATTCAATCCTTTGATGTCTAGATGGTTGAAATCGATCCCTTTTTTAAGCGGCTTTACACCAAGGTTATCAAATTGTATCTGGTTATTCACGAGATCAATTTTCTTTATCGCCAGGGCCAACGAAGATTGCTCTGCAACAACAGTGTCTTTTACTTTGTCTAGATCATTGCTTGGTGCCGGCTTAAATGCGAATTTGATGAATGAATTTGCTAATTGTGCGTTGTCTGTAGTGTAACTTCCATTAGTTAAATCAACTATTAAATTATTAAAATGCAATTTCTCTACGTTGGCAATTGCATTGGTGGTAGTTAATTGGTCGTCGTAATTAACTTTCACTTTATTAAACTCAAACTTTTGCACCTCAATGGTCGGCAATTTACCCACTTCTTTTTGCGTGCTATCTACACTATTGGCAATGTGTTGCACCAGTTGGGTTAGCGGTTTCTGTTGAAGATAAAGTAAAGAAGTATTATCTACTACGAAATTCTTGATCACATATTTTTGGTTCGCTAAGTCAAAATCTTTGATATTCGTTTCGAGCTTTCCTAAATAAAACTTCACATTGTTGCCTGCTACATCATCACGATAGGTTAAGCCAATATCTTCAAAACGAACTTTATCTACAGAGAATTTTAAGGTCGAAGTGGTATCTTTCGCTACTTCTTCTTCAGGTTTTTTCTGGTCGCTGGCAAAGGCATCCACCAAAAAAGAAAAGTTAAAAGTGGTATCTGGATTTACACGTTTTACATTAGCTCTAATGTTTTTTTAATTCGATGTAATTTACCTCAACCGTATTTTTCAATAGCTTAAACAAGCTGATGTCTACCTGTAATTTTTCGGCATAAAGTAAGGTGTCTTTATTGAGGTCTTCAATGTAAAACTTGTTCAATACTACATCTTTTGGTAATGCAATTTTGATACTTTCTAACCTTACTTCTGTTTTCGTTTTATTCTTCAGGTAACTGATAGCCTTATCCTTAACAAAGTTTTGTACGGCAGGGATATTTAGAGAGAACGCAACAAGTACCACTAATAAAATAACACTAGCGATAATCCATAAGATGACTTTAAGACCTTTTCTAAAATACTTGTTCAAGCGAGACTAATTTTTTGATGGTTCAATATAATTATTTATTTGAAGGTAGTTTTCCTTCCAGTTTATCAAACAAAAGATAATACATAAAGTTTTAAGAAAACTGCTTGGATATAGTGTATTTCTACGCTTTTATTAATTCTAATTTGTATGTTTATCATTATGAATGTACTTGATTTTAAAATCACCTACGAGACTTATGAAAATATAAACGAGCTGTCTGTTGAGGACAAGTTGTTGTGTATTAGAGCCGAAGAAGCTTTAAAGACTTCTTATTCACCATATTCTAAATTTAAGGTTGGTACGGCAATTCAACTTGCCGATGGCGAAATTGTATTGGGAAGTAACCAAGAAAATGTTGCTTATCCGTCTGGTTTATGTGCAGAACGTGTGGCTCTTTTCGCTATTGGGTCAAATAAACCTAATGCAGTTGTAACTACAATGGCAATTACGGCCTATACAGAAAACTTTGATATTAAAAATCCAGTTACTTCTTGTGGTGCTTGCTTACAGGTGATGGCAGAGTTTGAGCAGAAGCAAAAATCACCTATTGCAGTAATTTTTTATTGCCTAAATGGCCAAATCATTAAAGTAAATGGAATTAGAAGTTTACTTCCTTTTGTATTTGTGGAGGATAGATTAGCTGGCGCAGTTTAGGTAAATTTTTACTGTAAAACAGCTTAAATTGTTTTAAATAGGTAGATGTAGCTGTTTTAAATACGCAAATATAGGGTCACATTTCATGTTAACTCAATAATAGGTGTAGTTGCTTAATTGAAAAACCATGCCAGTCGGTAAAAGCACGTTGCAATCGTTTTTTCTCCTTTTTGCTACGTGAAGTTGTTGAATTTTTTCCCCAATGAATGTAGAATTGAATTTTCTATTCCTTAAATCTTTCTATCTTTAGTTTCCAAAACTAATTTAATGCGACATGAAGAAAGTTAAGCTCTTAGTAGCCGTAGTTGTATCGATATTATTTCTAGCGTGCTCTAGCGAAAAAGCAGATTTGGTAGTTTACAACGCCAAAATTTACACGGTGAATGAGAATTTCGATATTGTCGAGGCAATGGCCATCAAAGATGGAAAGATTTTGGCTTTGGGAAAATCTGAAGATATCAGAAAGCAGTATCCAGCAAAGGAAGAGTTAAATGTAGAGGGTAAAGCAATTTATCCAGGCTTCATTGATGCCCATGCCCATTTTTTTGGATATGCGGAGAGTTTAGGCAAAGCAAACCTACTCGATACAAAGTCTTGGGACGAAGTAATTTCAAGGTTACAGGAATTTGCTAAAACACAACCAAATGGATGGTTAACAGGTGCAGGTTGGGATCAAAATGACTGGCCAGACAAACAATTTCCTACAAAAGAAAAACTGGATCAATTATTTCCAGATAGACCAGTTTTATTGCATCGTATAGATGGTCATGCGGCTATCGCTAATCAAAAGGCATTAGATGCTGCAAATATTACTAAATCTTATGAGCTGACGGGAGGTGATATCGTTGAGATTGATGGTAAGCCTACTGGAATGTTGATAGATAACGCTATAGATTTGGTAAGTACTAAAATCCCAGATTTAACAAAAGAAAGGATGAAAGAACTTTTACTGCAAGCACAGCAGAATTGTTTTGCGGTAGGCCTTACCACTATTGATGATTGCGGTTTAGATTATCAGGCGGTAGAGGGAATTGAACAACTGCACAAAGAAGGAAGCTTGAAAATGCGATTGTATGTGATGCTTTCTGACGCGGAGAAGAATTATGATTTCTTAATCAAAAGAGGAAAGATCAAAACAGATAGGTTAACTGTTAGAGGGTTTAAAGTATATGCAGATGGCGCTTTGGGATCAAGAGGTGCGTGCCTATTGCATCCTTATAGTGATATGCCAAATAAAAAAGGTTTTTTGCTAAGCGACGTGTCTCACTTTGAAAAAGTAGCGAAGAAAATTTATGAAAACGACTTTCAGATGTGTACGCATGCCATTGGCGACTCGGCAAACCGTGCTATTTTGAAAATCTATAATCAGGTGTTGCCAAAAAACAATGATAAACGTTGGCGAATAGAACATGCCCAAGTGGTTAATCAGCAAGATTTTAATTTGTTTGGTTCAGCCAATGTAGTGCCTTCTGTACAGCCCACTCATGCCACCTCAGATATGTATTGGGCGCAAGATCGTTTAGGGAAAGAACGAATAAAAGGTGCTTACGCCTACAAACAATTGTTGCAGCAAAATGGTTGGATACCTTTGGGAACCGATTTTCCTGTGGAACAAATTAATCCGATGCTTACTTTTTACGCGGCTACAGCTAGAAAAGATGCTCAAGATTATCCAAAGGGAGGATTTCAACCAGAAAATGCACTAACTGCCGAAGAAACCTTAAGAGGAATGACCATTTGGGCTGCCAAATCAAACTTTGAAGAAAAGGAAAAAGGCAGTTTAGAGGTTGGTAAAGTAGCCGACTTTGTGTGGATGAAGAATGATTTAATGAATGCTAACGCAAAACAAATTTTAGAGAATAAAGTAATTAAAACCTACGTTAATGGAGAAAAAGTTTATGAAGAGAAATAGTCTTTCGGGCATATTTGCCATTTGTTTAACCGCAGTAATTACGGTTACTGCCTGTGCCCAAGATCATAAACAAAATCAAACTCGTTTAAATAAAATAAACGAGGTGGTAAAGAGTACAGTGTTGCTCAATAATTATCAGAGTTTTATTCCAATTGTAGGTTTAGCCGAAAAGAAATTTGTTTCTATTGATCTCGGCTATAAAAATCAAATTGGCTTTGATAGTTTGTTGAATAAATATGCGCCCGTAGTTTCTTTAAGTGCTTCCAAATATTCAGATTCTGCAACGCTTAACGATTTAGAGGACGATGTGAAATTTTATAACACCGTGATTGTAGCTTTAAATGGCGAAATGGCGAGCAAAGGTAAATACATCAACTTTATATCAAGCTTAGCTAAAAATAAGGATGTGGTAGTTGCTCTTTTTGGAAATGGCAGTGCATTGAGTGCTTTCGATCAAATCAATGCTCCGCTGGTTTGGAGTTCCGAAGATAACGAAGAGGCGGCAATGGTAGCACCGCAGTTGATTTTTGGCGGTATCGCTGCCAAGCAGTTGTTAACTAAAACGTACTCTACAAAATATGTTCAGGGCACTGGTTATACTACCAATGCAACTCGTTTAAAATATACAGTACCAGAAGATGCAGGTGTAAACAGTAACGATTTAAAAGAAATTGATGATATCGTTAACGATGGTATTGCTAAAAAAGCCTCACCCGGAATGGTGGTTTTGGTAGCGAAAGATGGTAAGGTGATTTACAATAAGGCTTTTGGCTATCATACATATGATAATTTGCAGGCAGATAAAGTTACGGATATCTTCGATTTAGCTTCTGTAACTAAAACTACGGCCACAACCCCAAGTGTAATGCGCTTGGTAGAGCAACAAAAGTTAAAACTGGATACCAACGTAGGTTATTATATTGCAAAGGCTCGTACATCACCAATGAACAATACTTCGGTAAGAGATGTGATGTTGCACCAAGCTGGATTTATTCCATACATTCCATTTCATAATTTCGTGAAAGAAGGTGATTACAGCAGAGATTCTTCGGCAGCTTTCCCAACCAAAGTGGCAGATAATTACTATATCAAAAAAGGCTTTTTTAATGATTTTATGTGGCCGAAAATGTTGAATTCGCCAATTAAAACAAAAGGTGCTTATGTGTATAGCGATATCAGTATGTATGTAATGCAGGATATTGTAGAGCATATTTCTGAAATGCCTGAAGACCAATACGTACAAGAAAATTTCTATGTGCCGCTTGGGATGCAAACTGCTGGTTATTTGCCTAGAAATAGATTTCCAAAAAGTAGAATTATACCTACAGAAGATGATAAGGCATTTAGGAAAACTTTGTTGGAAGGATATGTTCATGATCAAGGAGCGGCTTTAAAAGGTGGTGTTGCTGGTCACGCTGGTTTGTTTGGTAGTGCAAATGATTTGGCCATCTATAACCAAATGTTATTAAACAAAGGAACTTATGGTGGCGAACAATATTTTACACCTCAAACAGTTGAAATGTTCACCAGTAAACAGTCTAATGTGAGTCGTAGAGGTTTAGGTTTTGATAGGCATGATCCAGATTTGACTAAGAAATATCCTTCTGAGTTGGCTTCGCCAGAAACTTATGGGCACACAGGTTATACTGGTATTGGCGTTTGGACAGATCCTGCTCGCAACATGATTTATATCATTTTGACCAACAGGGTTCATCCAACAGTAAGTGAAATGCTAGGTAAACTAAGCATTCGTCCACGTATACAAGATGTGGTTAACAGGGCGATAGATAAAACTAAAAAATAAAAAGAAAGGCCTTACAAATTGTGAGGCCTATTTCTTTTTACGGTATCTATTTCTTTAAAAATTCAATCAATTGCTGCATCGCTAAAGCCCGGTGACTGATTTTGTTCTTTTCAGTCATATCCATCTCCGCAAAAGTAATGTCGTATCCATCAGGTTGAAAAATCGGATCGTAACCAAAACCTTTTGTACCGCTAGCTGCAGTTCTAATTGTACCTTCAATTGCGCCTTCAAATAAATGGTTTTCGCCATTTTTTAATAATGAAATTACTGTTTTAAACCTGGCTCTGCGGTTGGTTTTGCCTTCCATATTTTTAAGCAGCAGCTGCAAATTTGTAACATCGTCTTTTATACCACTGTATATTGCGGAGTAAATACCTGGTTCATTGTTTAAAGCTTCCACTTCCAGGCCGCTATCGTCGGCAAAGCAATCTAAACCAAAGTTTTCGAAAACATAAGAGCTTTTTAAAGTAGCATTTTCTGCAAAAGTATCTCCCGTTTCGGGAATGTCAACCAAACAATTGATATCTTTTAAGTTAAGGACTTTGTAGTTGGGAGCCAATATTTTAGCTACTTCCTCTGTTTTGTGCGCATTGTTTGTAGCAAAAACTAGTTTTTGGATCATGGTTGAAAGGTTGTAAAGTTGTAATGTTTGGGATTGGAAAATTGATCACTGTTTACTGACCACTGCTTATGATAGCTTTTTCAAGGTTCCCCAAAGTGCTTTCTTAGCAGGGATATCTGTGTCTAAATCATGAAGATTGTGGGTGAAAATCATTTTGATATTGTTAATGAGATGCAATTGGTGTCGCAGCTGCTCGCTCAATCCCAAAGTTAATGGCGGTACACCAAAAGAAATCACCAGCTTACACCCAAAGAATGAATGCAGATGCTCGAATTTAGCAGTAGCATAAGCAGCATAGTTCAGCAATGCGAAGTCAGCATTTTTAAGGTTAATAGATAATACTAATTTCCTCAACAACTCGGTTCCTTGTGGCGTACTTACTGGGTTTTGCGCATCATTCACTAAAATAAGAATTGCCTTTTCGTTTTTACCCAAATATTTAAAATCAAACGAGGTTGGGTAGGCTGCCAAAGGCTCCTCTAATTTAGGTAAAGCGGCAACAACTTCAGGCTGTTTTTCACCCGCTTTTGGAACTTCTATTTCTTGTTTTGCTGTCAATGCAGGTGTTTGCTCAACTTCCTGAATAGCTTGTGTTTGTACCGCAGTGATGTCGCCTGTTAAATAAACGTCATCGTCAAAAAATAAACGTAAAGCTTCTGCGTTAGTTATAAGTTGGTTGCTATTCATTTTTAAGGAAAAAATTTCTGTTAAAATTAGTTAAATATCTTATTATAGCACCTTAAATTGTTACTTTTATCCATTAATTAACAAACGCGTCTTTTGTGAAGAAAGCTTTTTTAGTTCTGTTTTTTACTGCTGCAGGGAGTGTTTTGTATGCTCAAAATGTGGCTACGATTAACAGTAATCCTATCAGTAGTAGGGAGTTTCTTTGGGTTTACAAAAAAAATCATGCTGGCGAAACCAAATTGAATCAAAAAGATTTGGCCGCTTATTTGGATCTGTACGTAAACTTCAAGCTAAAAGTAGCTGAGGCGAAATCTTTGGGCTTAGATAACGAAGAAACTTATAAGCAGGAAATTGCTGGCTACGAAGATGCTTTGAAGTCGCAAAAGAAGGTTTCAATTGATGCACCAGAGTACACTTATATCATGAACGAATATAGGGAAGGTGTGTTGATGTTTAATGTTTGTGAACAAAAGATTTGGGGCAAGGCTCAAGAAGACGATGCGAAATTGAAAGCCTATTATACAAACAATGTCCAAAATTATGGTGGCAAATCGTTTGAAGAAGTGAGGGGGCAAGTTGTTGGAGATTACCAGCAACAATTAGAAACGGATTGGGTAAATAGCTTAAGAGCGAAGTACAAGATAAAAATTAACCAAGCAGAGCTGAAGAAATTAGCTAAGCAATAAAGCTAAGATGTTAGCTTCTAAGCCTAATAATTTTAACTTTGCAAATTATACAATAGAATTAGCATACTAAATGAAGAAAATTTTATCAATAGCAAGTGTTTTAATATGCTTGTTTTTGAACGTTGAGAGCGTTAAAGCGCAACCGAAGCCGAATTTGGATAAAGTTGTGGCGGTAGTGGGTAGCAATATTATCTTATTGTCTGATCTTAACCAACAATATGCTATTTACTTAAATCAGGGTAACCCGACAGATCCAAGAGCAAAATGTTACTTTTTGCAACAGATGTTGGTACAGAAACTGTTAAAGCAACAAGCAGAAATCGACTCGATCGTAGTAGAGGAAGCTCAGGTTGATGATGAACTGGATAAAAAAATGCGTTATCAGGTTCAGCGTATGGGCGGACAGGAACGTTTAGAACAGTTTTTGCAAAAATCTTTATTGCAATATAAGGATGAAATGCGTCCAGATATCAAAGAAGGTTTGATTGCACAAAAAATGCAAGCAAAAATTACTGAAAACACCACAGTAACTCCTTTAGAAGTAAAAAAATATTTTGATACTTATCCTAAAGATAGCTTACCTGATATTGGTGCAGAAGTGGAAGTTGGAGAAATTGTATTGCAACCTAAACTTACTAAAGCCGAGAAGCAAAAATATTATGATAAACTAGAAGCAATACGCTTACGTGTAAAAAGCGGTGAAGATTTTGGTTTCTTAGCTAAAACTTATTCTGAAGATCCAGGTTCTGCGTCTGAAGGTGGAGATTATGGTTTCATTGATAGACAAACCATGGTAAAGGAATTTACAGCTTGGGCGTTTAAGTTGAAAGCAGGAGAGATGTCGCCTGTATTTGAAACAGAATACGGCTACCACATTTTGCAGGTGCTTGAACGTAGAGGTGAGCAATCTCACGTAAGACACATTTTGGTGCGTCCTCAAAATACACCGCAAAGTTTAGAGCGTGTGAAGTTGAAAGCAGATAGTATTTATCAAGATTTGTTAAGCAAGAAATTGCCATTTGCAACTGCAGCTTCTTTGTATTCTAACAATAAAGAAACGCAATATAACGGAGGTATGATGCTGTATGCAGATAACCAAACTGCTAGAACTACTTTCATGCCGGTAGAGAAATTAGATCCTGCCGTTTTCGTGGTAATTGATACCATGAAGGTTGGTGAAATCTCGAGACCAACTCAATTTAATGATCAGCAAAGAGGAAACGAAGGTTATAAAATATTCTTCTTAAAATCTAAGATAGCGCCGCATAAGGCGAGCTTAGAGCAAGATTATCCGAAATTCAAAGAGCAAGCTCAACGAGAAAAAGAATCTAAAGTAATGAGCGAATGGTTTGAAAAACGCAAAGAAACTACCTATATTCGAGTTGACGAGGAATTTGAAACTTGTGACGAATTGAAACTTTGGGTTAAAAAGGATAAAGACAGTAAGTAGCCAATGCAGTTTAAAAATGAGGTTGAAGCCGTTGATGCTTTGCATCAATCATTTAAAAATATACATACCGAAATCGGTAAAGTTGTAATTGGACAGGACGAAATTGTAAAATCAGTGCTCATTGCTATTTTTAGCAATGGGCACTGTTTATTAGTGGGTGTTCCTGGTTTAGCGAAAACTTTGTTGGTGCAAACTGTGGCCAATGTGTTAGACCTCAATTTTAACCGTATCCAGTTTACGCCAGATTTAATGCCAAGCGATATTATTGGCGCAGAGATTTTAGGTGAAGACCGTCAGTTTAAGTTTATTAAAGGGCCTATCTTCTCTAACATTATCCTAGCGGATGAAATTAATCGTACACCACCTAAAACGCAAGCTGCTTTGTTAGAAGCTATGCAGGAGAAGGCGGTTACTGCTGCGGGTGTAACTCATGGTTTACCGCAACCTTTCTTTGTTTTGGCAACGCAAAACCCAATTGAGCAAGAGGGAACCTATCCTCTTCCAGAGGCGCAGTTAGATCGTTTTATGTTCAATATTTCGTTAGATTATCCGGCATTTGCTGATGAGTTAACGATTGTAAAAAATACCACTAGCAATCAAAAAGTAGAACTGCAAAAGATTATCAATGCCAGCGAAATTCAGTATTTCCAAAAACTGATTCGCAATATCCCAGTAACTGATAATGTATTGGAATATGCAGTAAAATTGGTAGCTAAGACACGTCCGAATAGCGAATTTGCAACCACAGAGATCAATAACTTCATTTCTTGGGGCGCAGGGCCTAGGGCATCACAGTTTTTGGTTCTAGGAGCAAAATGCCATGCTGCTATTTCTGGTAAATATTCGCCAGATATCGAAGATGTACAAGCGGTGGCCGAAGGTATTTTGAGACACAGAATTGTTCGCAATTACCGGGCAGAGGCAGAAGGTTTAACCACCGAACAGATCATCAAAAATCTTTTCTAGCCAAATATCATTTATAAGTCTGATTTAAGTGTTGAAATGTTTGATGCTTGAGATTTCGTATATTTGTGAGCATTCAATGAAAATTACAAGAAACACGGTAGCAAAAACAGAAATCAAAAAGTTGATCCATAGTTCTGATGTGGCTTTGTCACACACAGAAATACAGGCTGCTTTAAATGATTTGTGTGATCGCGTGACGATCTATCGTGTATTGGATCGATTGGTAGAAGAAGGTGCTGTGCACAGGATTGTAAACGTAGATGGTGTAATTAAATATGCAGAATGCCACGATTGTGAAAAGCAACATCATCATAACCACGTTCATTTCAGCTGCGAGAAATGTAAGTCGGTAACTTGCTTGGAAGATGTTGAACCTACGTTTAAGTTACCTAAGCAATACCAAGTGAAGGAAGTGAATTTTACACTTTCAGGATTATGTCCAAAATGTTCTTAGGATAGATATATTTTCCGCTATTGCGAGTTTAGCAAGACAATCTTGAACATTTATTAGTCGAACCATAGTTGTAAAGATTGTCTTGAGCCTCACAATGGCGAAGCATTAGAATTTAATCGCCAACTTACCAATTGTAGTTCCAGATTCTAGTTGTTCGTGAGCTTGCTTTAAGGTCTCAGCAGAAAGTCCATTTAAGGTTTGAGTTAATGTATGCACTAAAACTCCTTCATCTAACAAATCGGCTACTTTATTTAAGATGTGGTGCTGCTCAATCATATCTTCCGTTTGGAAGGTAGAACGTGTGTACATAAATTCCCAAGAGAAACTGGCGCTTTTAGTTTTTAACTTGTTTAAAGCGATCGGTGTAGCACTTCCTGTAATTGAAGCAATATGCCCTTGCGGTTTAATCAGTTCCGCCATTTCATCCCAGTAGCCATTAGTATCTACAAAATCTACAATGAAATCTATATATTGGAAGCCTGCATTTCTAACTTCTTCTGTAAGGTTTTTAGGATTTACTACTACATCAGCGCCCATGTGTTTGCACCATTCGATACTTTCAGGTCTGGATGCGGTGGCAATTACTTTTAAACCGGCTATCTTCTTTGCCAGTTGTATAGCAATAGATCCCACTCCTCCAGCACCGGCAATAATCAATAAGGTTTTGCCCTTGTCTTTTTCTGCACTGATACGAATTCTATCGAAAAGAATCTCCCATGCGGTAAGCACAGTTAGCGGCATTGCTGCGGCAGCTTCTATGCTTAGAGATTTAGGTTTTTTGCCCACAATTCGCTCATCTATAACTTGGTATTCTGCATTGGATCCAGGTTTGGTGATGTCACCAGCGTAATAAACTTCATCACCAACTTTGAATAAAGAAACTTCATTACCCACGGCTTCTACCACTCCACAAGCATCCCAACCAATCACTTTAGGTTCGGCCAGTTCGGTATCTTTTGCAGCGTTCTGTCTTATTTTATAATCTACAGGATTTACCGCAATGGCATTTATCTTTACCAAAAGCTCCCGTCCTTGCGGAGTGGGTTTTTCGGTTTCGAAATCGATAAAGCTATTTGCTGCTGATATGGGAAGGGAAGTTTTAAATCCTACTGCTTTCATTATGTTGGTGTTTTAAGCAAATTTAGTATAGAGAATGAATTAGCTTGTCATTAAAAAGTTGTTTTAGTTATTAGCTTCGCATCTTTCTCCACGTTTCTTTGCTAGAACTTAAAAACTTTTTTGGCATCCTATTATCCTCAAATAAACAATGAGTTTCGAAGAACGCAAAGCTGAGGACTATTGGAAATAGTATTATTTTTCGAAATCTAATCTGATAGAAAAAACGTTGCTATAAAGTGCGTCAGAAGCGTTGCCAACGTTGGTTAAAGCGTAATCTAGAGAGAAATTCTTGATTTTGATACCTACGCCCATGTTTGGTTGATAGGTGTAAATTTGTTTTCCGGTAAAATCTGTAGATTTTTGGATGTTACCCACACCGCCACGTAAAAAAATCGTTTTTTTGAAATCTACCGAAAGGCCAACCGTTGGGTCGGCACTTACAGGATCTGCACTAACCAATACATTTCTCTGCCCATCGGTGGTTAAGTTGATGTTGGTTTCGGCCATGATATTGAATTTTTCGCTCAAAGCCGTATCATAAGCAGCTCCTAAAATAATACGAGGCATCGTAGTTTCCGTTGAGCTTTTTGGAATATCATTGCCAGTAGTAGCATAAACCGTAGAAAGTTTATCGGCGTTGTAGCTCCAAGAGTTAAAAGTAGAGGTAATGTCTTTTCCAACGGCAGCAAACTTCCATTTCCCTTTATGAAATTGAATTCCTGCGTCTAAGCCAAAACCCCAAGATTTTCCGTATTCGCCAACTAAGCGGTGGATTACTTTTACGTTAGCGCCATAACTTAGACCATCGCCTGCACCAATACCGCTTTTCCCCTTTTTGCGAGCATAAGAAAATATAAAAGCATAGTCTGCGGCAGAGAACTTCTTTACTCTATCGTAGTTGATATTACCATCGGCATCTATTAATTCAGAGGTATCAGGAATATCATCTACACCAAATCTTAAAACCGAAGCGCCAATTACAGCCGTGTTGTCTTGTACCGAAGTGGCGAAAGAACCATAGTCGTATTTAGCAATGCCGGCGAAATATTCAGAGTGCATGAAACTTACTTGTCGAGGGGTTTCCATACGTGCTAAACCAGCGGGGTTCCAATAACCAGCAGTTACATCATTCACGCTTGCCACCACAGCGCCCGAAAGGCCAAACGCAGTTGAGCCTACTCCAATATTGAGGAACTCGTTACTGTATTTTCTTTGCGCATTTGCAGAAGCAGTAAAAAGAGATAAAAGGATGATTAGATGATGTTTGCGCATGGTTTATGTTAACCGAAATTCGATTTCCTCAAATATAACCATAAAATCAACTTCTAATTGGATTTTGTAAAATTCTAATACTGAGGTTAAATCGTAAGTGTTTTTTTCGGTAAATGGCTGTTCCCACAATCGCATACAGATACGTTGTAAAGCATAGCTGATGTTTTCTAGCTTTTGATAGCTAAACAAGTACCTACTGGATTTGAAGCTGTTAAAGAACTTAAAGAACAACTCGGTGTCATTGATGTTGCACCTATCTAAGAAGTCTGTTAAGTCTGCTTCTTTTACAGCTTCCAGATTGTCATAAAATGAATTGATAGTGATCTTTTGATGTTCGATCAGTAAATGATCTAAAAGTAATTCTACACCAATGTGTGCTAAAAAAGAGGGGCGAACTGGGCTGTCTTTTAAAATGGGAATGAACAGTTGTTTCAGCTCTTGCATTTTGGTGTTGAAAAACTCTGACGAATGAAAAAGAAGGTCTACTTGTAGATGTCTTTTCCAGCCCTGCAGCAAGGTATTTAGCCCCTTGTTACTGAATAATTCTGGATGCTTCTCAGGATGAACATTCCAGCTTTTGTTCGCATTTTTCAAAAGGTCGGGCAAAATAGTGCCTAAAACGATGTTGGCGTTTGGCGTATTTCGGTCGAAGTAAAAATGCGAAAGGAAGTTCATATCTGTAAATATAACCTAAATGTGCCAAATCATTAGCTAATCGGCTAATTAGTTAATCAGCTAATTGTTATCTTTGCGCCTTAAAATCGTTAATAATGATGCCATCAAGATTTTTAAAATCCCGAAAGGATAGAGAAATCTAAAAGCTTCATTACAAAAGAACCGAGCTTGCGAGCTCATTGATACCAATTAAGACTGATTACCATCAATAAATAAAAAACAGATGAAAAATTTTGTAGAAGAATTACGTTGGAGAGGTATGTTACATGACATCATGCCAGACACTGAGCAGAAACTGAATGAGGGCATGTGTGCTGGTTATATCGGTTTCGACCCAACAGCTGATTCTTTGCATGTAGGACATCTTACCCAAATCATGACCTTGATCCATTTCCAAAGAGCGGGCCACAAACCTTTTGCTTTGGTTGGCGGTGCAACAGGTATGGTGGGTGATCCGTCTGGAAAATCTGACGAACGCAATTTACAAACTGAAGAAATGGTTGCTCATAACCTAGCGGGAATGAAAAAGCAACTTTCTAAATTTTTAAAATTTGAAGATGGCGGAAACGGTGCCGTAATGGTTAACAACGGCGACTGGTTCAAAAATTTCAATTTTTTGGATTTTATTCGTGAGGTGGGTAAGCACATTACAGTGAACTACATGATGGCAAAGGACAGCGTGAAAAAGCGTTTGGAAGGAGATAATGGACTTTCTTTCACCGAATTCAGTTATCAATTAATTCAAGGTTACGATTTTTATTATTTGTGGAAACATCATAACTGCATTATACAAATGGGCGGTTCTGATCAATGGGGCAATATTGTTACCGGAACAGAATTGATTAGAAGAAAAGACCGCGGCACTGCATATGCTTTAACCACACAGCTGATTAAAAAAGGCTGATGGTACCAAATTTGGGAAAACAGAGAGCGGAGCCATTTGGTTAGATCCGGCAAAAACTTCTCCTTATAAGTATTACCAATTTTGGTTAAATTCATCGGATAGTGATGTGAAAGCTTGGATTAAAATTTTCACCCTAAAAGGTAAAGAAGAGCTTGAGGCTTTAGAAAAGCAACACGATGAAGCGCCACACTTGCGTATTTTGCAAAAGGCATTAGCGGAAGATATCACGGTAAGAACACATTCAGCTGAGGCGTTGGAAACAGCGATCAAAACTTCTGAATTTTTGTTTGGAAATGGTTCTTTAGAGTTTTTAAATGGGCTTAGCTCGGTAGAGGTATTGGATATTTTTGATGGCATTCCTCAATTTAAAATTGCTAAAGCAGATTTAGCTGTCGGAATTGATACACCTTCTTTATTGGCCGAAAAAACAACTATTTTTCCATCAAAAGGAGAGGTGAAGAAAACGGTACAAGGTGGTGGTTTAAGTGTTAACAAAAATAAAGTAGCCGATTTGAATACTACTTTCTCTACCGGAAACTTAATTAATGATGAGTTTTTGGTAGTGCAAAAAGGAAAGAAAAACTATTTTTTTAATTATAGCAGAATAATTTCTGTTGACGAAAAAGCCGCATCAATCGATGCGGCTTTTTTATTTATTGGACTAGCAAGTTACAGCCTCTAATATCGGCATTGTCAAATCGGCCCATAATTTCAAATCTGTTTTCTCCATGAATTTTGCCTAAGTCTTGGGTTGCGATAAACGAGCAAGAGTTGATATTGGCTAAATCAATCACATTAATGCCGCCAGTGGTGTGTTCTGCTGACAAAATAGTTAATGGGTCGGATGTATCTCTTAGCAGGATTTTCATCCAAGGAGGACATTCGAAAATGCCATTTCCTTTGGAGTAACCTTGGGAAAGTAATTCTGTCATTCCGTACTCGCTGTGAATATGCTTTACACCGAAAGAAGCGCAAAGCAATTGATGCAATTCGGCACGTACCATTTCTTTTCTTTTACCTTTCATACCTCCAGTTTCCATTACAATTAGTTCGGGAAAATCAATTTGGTACTGCTCTGTAAAATCTAACAAGGCATAGGTAACTCCAATTAAAATCGTTTTCTGCTTAACTAATTTTAGTTCTTGCAAAGTTTGATAAAGCTCCTCGTGGTTGTGCAGAAAGTAACCGCTTTTAGCATGGCTGCTTTGCTTCAACAAATCGTCAACCATGTAAATTAAAGAAGAACCATCACGCTCTAAATAAGATGGAAGCAATGCTAAAATGCAATAATCATCGGCTTTGCCATAGAATAACTCAAATGCTTTATTATAGCTGTCTTCGTAAATAGAAAGGTCTTGCACCAAATGCTTGCTGGTGATTTGACCAGTGGTGCCAGAGCTGCTAAAGGTAATTTCTATAGGTTGATTACTAGAAACAACAGAGTGAGATTTGAAAAAGCTAATTGGAAGAAATGGAATATCCTTATAATTTGAAATTCCTTCAACATCCACTTTTAAGTGAGAAATGTATGCTCGGTATATAGAGTTGTTTGCGGCTTGGAAACGGAAAACATCCAATGCAGCTTCATTAAACGCTGCTTCGGTTTGGATAGAAAAAAAATGCCCTGCGTTGATGTTCACAGGGCAAAAGTACGATTTTATAAACTAGGCTTAAGCTTTGGCTTTAGATTTTATCGTCGATTTTCTAAAATGATAGCCGCACAGTCCGCTGATGCCGGCAGCTAGACCTCCAATTAAGGCAGTAACCGCTACAATTGCGGGCCATACTTTTAAACCAAACATTTCGGCAACGCGACCAGCTAATAGGTGATGGTTAGGAATACTTTTGTATAAGGCCATACCAATCCAAAGGATAACGATAGCTAAAAAAGGTTGCCAAAAAGATATTTTACCAGTTTTGCCAATAATTCCGCAAGTGGCAAAAGAAACTACAATAATTGTCCACCAAGGGAAAAATGTTTGTAGTGCGAAAGAGAGAATGAGTATAACGATGAAAACCATTGTCTATTTTTTTGAAATTTTATAACGAGAGATAATTTTTCCGCCCTTATCATCGGGAGATTGCATGAAGAACAAATCGTAAAGTTTGCCTTCTGCCCAAGTGTCAATCATATTGTCATAGAATGGACTGCCCGGGTTTCCAGACTGACCACCAGGATAAACGCCGTGACCTTTCGGAGTTTTACCTAATTCAATCACCATCCTCCAAGAAGGGCCGTTACTTTCTGATAATGCATTAACAGTACTTTTAGAACCACCAATTAGGAGTTTTTTAGAACCAAAACCTGGTATTTTTGCCAAATGAGGAACATTAGAGTTTTTGAAATTACCCCATTGCCATTCTTCGCCAATTGGGCCATATTTCCTTTCTAAACTATCACAAGCATATTTAAAAGAAGAATTAACTAAATCGGCTAGTGTTTCTTTTTTCGAAGTTTTTACATTATCGAACCATTTCGAATTTGGATTTTTTTGTATCAGCTCTATGGTTCTATCTCTCGATGGATAACGCATTGGCACATCTTTATCCCCGAAATCATCCTCCCATATTTCCGTAGACAATCTCTTGGTCCAAAGATCAAATACACTTGCCGCAATGGATTTGGCATCGAAATATTTATTCCATTTGGTGATTAGATTGTACGACTCTTTCTGTGTGGCATTTAACTCTGCATTATTTACCAGTGGCAAAATGTACGGAATCAAGTTCTCTGCCATGATACTGTACGAATCCATTTGTAGGTTGCGCATACTATCTGCAGTGATATTTTTCATTGCAGCTAACCTGTCGTTAATTCGCTTACCTCTTTCATAAGGAGAAAACTCCCAATTGATGTAGTAAGGATACGTTGGATCCGTAGAAGATTGATTTGCAGAACTTACAAAGTTGCGTGGTGGATTTTTAACGGTTGGATTTTGCGAAGCAGGATTCCAACCTTGCCAATCATTGCTTGGATCAGTTCCGTCTAGGATGAATTTACCTTGATTTTTCCATTTCAGTGGGAATTTACCGTTTGGCGTAATCGCAATATCGTTATCGGCACTAGCAAAAATAAAGTTCTGTGCTGGTGCAGTGAAATAAGGCAGGGCTTTGCGATAGTCATCGTAATTTTTAGCCCTGTTCATCAAGTAAAAAGTCTTCAATTCATTCGATTTATCATGAGCTATCCAACGCAAAGCATGACCAGTAGGCACATTGTTTGCCCTGCTGTAGTTTGGTTTTTGAAAGTAAACTATAGGCCCATGGTGGGTGTAGTAGACCGTATCAATAACATCTTTTCCACCTTTAATTTTGATAGTCTCGTATCTCGGTTTAGTTGCATTCCATTTGTTGTTGTACCAATAACTGTCGTGTTTATCATCCTTAAATTTGATTTGGTAAAAGTCTAAAACATCTGCCGCTACATTGGTTACACCCCAAGCAATATTCTGGTTAAAACCAATGATTACTCCAGGAGCTCCTGGAAGGGAAACACCATAAGTGTTGATGCCTGGTGCATGCAGTTGGATTTGATACCAGATGGATGGTAAACTTAAATCTAAATGGGGATCGTTAGCCAAAACCGGGAAACCCGAAGCTGTTTTTATACCTGATACTGCCCAGTTGTTACTGCCAATGCCTTCTACTTTCTGTTTAGTAGCATTACCTGTGCTCATCATTTTTGTGAATGATTTTGGCGTTGCTGGAATTGGTAGAGGTTTGAAATCCCATTTAGTGCCTACCGGAATAATTGGATCTTCTTTAAACGGATAGTCTGGAAACAAATCTTTAGTAATTTCTGGTCCATACTTATTCAAGATGTTGGTCATGTAGAATTCGTCAGAGCCCATCGCTAAAACAGCCGACATTTGCTTAAGCAGCAAAGCGCATTTTATTGGTGTCCACTGCTCGGGTTTAAAGTCAAGCAATTTATATTCTACTGGAAGTTTTCTTTTGTCTAGCGATTTAATATAGTCGTTAATACCAGCGGTATAGGCTAGTATCATTTCTTTCGATTTTGGATCAGCCATCATGCCTTTCAATGAATTTTCTGCACCGTACATCATGCCCATTCTCCGCTGATACTTGTCTACCTCAATAGCTTTGGCACCAACTACTTCAGAAATTCGTCCAGCAGCGAAACGTGTTTGAAAGTCCATTTGCCAAAGGCGATGCATAGCCGTTACGTAGCCCTGTGCGTAATACACATCATGGTCATTCTGTGCGAAAACGTGAGGTATCATCCGGTCATCAAATAAAATCTCAATTTTATCATGAGCGTTCTTTAATACCAGCTTTTTATTTTTAGATGGAGCCGAGCGTTCGGCATTTTGCCAAAATCCGGTAAAAGGATTTAGGAATTTTAATAGGGGAGGGAGGTCGCCAAATTTGGTGTTCAACATGTATCCTAATAAAATAGGAATGACGATGCATAGTAGTGCTTTAACTCTGTTCATTTGGGTATCAGCTTTGGTTTTCTTTTTGAAATGAAACGAAAAGATAGCATGCAATTTAAATATAAATAATTAAACTCATCCTCTTTTTTGAAAAATACTATGCTTGCATAAAATTTAATTTGTAAGTTTTAAAAAATGTGTTAAGTTTATGTAAAAATAAACAAATATAAACTACAGAAATATGAACAAAACAATTACTAAAATCATCCTTATGGTTTGCGTTTTGCTGTGGACTGGGTTCGCGGCCTTTGCGCAAAGCATTGTGGTTAGCGGTACCGTTAAAGACAAGCTAACTAACGAGCCGATTCCTGGAGTGAGTGTTACTGTGAAAGGAAAAACCGTTGGGTCATCTACTGACCAGAATGGAAGGTTCTCTTTTACAACCACCGAAAAACCTCCTTTTACGCTTTCTGTTACGTTTGTTGGTTATAACACGATCGAAAGAGAAGTAACAGGTGCGGCTAGTAACTTAAGCTTCGAATTGGAATCTGGAGCTATCCTAGGTCAAGAAGTAGTGGTTTCTGCTTCTAGAACTCCAGAGCGTATCCTAGAATCACCAGTAACTATTGAACGCATGGGACAGGCGCAGATTAAGGAAGCTGCTGCTCCGTCATTCTATGATGCGATCCAAAACATTAAAGGTGTGGAGATGAGCACACAAAGTTTGACTTTCAGATCTTATAATACAAGAGGGGTTTAATGCTAACGGTAACACGCGTTTCAATCAATTAATTGATGGAATGGATAATCAGGCTCCAGGCTTGAATTTTTCTGTAGGTAATATTGTAGGTATCACTGAATTGGATGTTGATAATGTAGAGTTATTGCCAGGAGCTTCTTCTGCATTGTATGGTGCGGGTGGTATCAGCGGTACATTGTTGATGACTTCTAAAGATCCATTTAAATATCAAGGTGTAAGTTTTCAATTAAAAACTGGTTTAAACCACGTAAACGATAACAATACCTCTGCGCAAGAATTTAAGCAGTTTGATATGCGTATGGCTAAATCTTGGAATAACAAGTTTGGTGCTAAGTTCGCCTTCTCGTTCTTGCAAGCTAAAGATTGGTTTGGTACAAATACTTCAAACTTCGATAGAGCTGCTAATATGCCTAAATCAGGCGATCGTCAATCTGACCCGAACTATGATGGTGTGAACGTGTACGGTGATGAAGTTAGCCAAAATATGAGAGCTGTGAATAACAATGTGGAAGCAGCAACTAGACAAGCAATTCTTGGCGCAACTGGTGGTCTTTTTAATCCACAAACAACATTTAATGCATTACCAGCCGGTACTCCGTATTCTACTTATGTAAACCTAATTAATACAAATCCTGCTATTCCAGGAGCCTTGAGACCAACTTTGTTGAATCAGTACCTGCCATTTTACTATGCTCAAAGAAATCCTTCTTTTTTGCCTAATCAAAATGTATCAAGAACAGGTTATAATGAAATTGACTTAGTTGATTATGATACCAAATCTTTGAAAATGTCAGGAGGTTTGTACTATAATTTTACGCCAACAATTCAATTGATGGCGCAGGCGAATTGGGGCACAGGTACGTCAGTATACACTGGTTCAGATAGATATTCGCTACGTAATTTTAATATAGGATTATATAAATTGGAATTAAAGGGTGAGGATTTTTATTTAAGAGGTTATACAACACAAGAGCGTTCAGGAGATTCGTATATTTCATCAATCTTGGGTAGTTATATCAATGAGAAAACAAAAGCATCTACAGCTTGGTTTCCACAATATTTAGGAACCTACATTGGTGCTAGATTAAATCCAGTAGTAACAGATGCGCAGGCTCATGCTGCTGCTCGTCAAGCTGCTGATGCTAATCGAGTTCAACCAGGAAGCGCTCAGTTCAATAATTACGCAGAGCAAATCCGTAATACTTACATCAGTCAAACCAATATGGCTACAGGTGTTTATGGTGCTAAATTCAACGATAAATCAAACCTTTATCACTATGAGGGTATGTACAACTTTTCTAGAATGTTTAACAACGTGGTAGAATTTCAGATGGGTGCTTCTGCCCGTAGGTTCGACTTAAATTCTGGAGGAACTATTTTTGCAGATTTAACGGATGAAATTGATATCGACGAATATGCAGCATTTGCGCAGTTGGGAAAGAAATTTGGAGAAGTGTTTAAGTTGACTGTTGCTGGCCGATATGACAAAAGCCAAAACTTTGATGGTCGTTTTACACCAAGGGTAACCGGTGTTTGGACCGTTGCTAAAAACTCAAACATTCGTGCATCATTCCAAACAGGTTTCCGTAATCCAACTACACAAAATCAATATATTGATTTAGCAGTTGGCGGCGGTAGTCAGCGTTTAATTGGTGGTTTGCCATCGTTCTTAGACAGATATAGCTTATTAAGCAATAAGCCTTACACTGAAGCAAGTTATAGACAAGCAGTAGCTGGAACTGGACCTTTAGTACAATACACATTTGATCCAAGAGGGGTACGCCCAGAAAGTGTAACTGCATACGAATTAGGTTACAAAGGCTTATTGGGTTCGAACTTCTTAATTGATGTTTATGGTTTCTACAATGAGTTTAAAGACTTTATTACTGGCGTAAATGTTTATCAAAATCGTGGTACAGCTACGAGCCCAACTTTCGTTAAATTTGGCGTGCCTGTAAACGCTGCTGGTAAAGTAACTGCTTATGGTGGTGCATTTGGTTTAGATTACGTTAGAGGTAAATACACTTTCTCTGGTAACGTATCTTACAATAAATTAAATGATTTGCCTGCAGACTATAACAACGATTTCAACACACCAGAAGTACGTTACAACTTAGGTATCAGCAACCGTGAAATTTTCAAAAATGTAGGCTTCAATGTGAATTATCGTTGGCAAGATAAGTTCACTTGGTTCTCTTCATTTGCAGGAGGCGAAGTTCCAGCATTTGGAACGGTAGATGCTCAAGTGAATTTGAAAGTTCCTTCGGTGAACTCATTGGTTAAAATTGGCGGTTCAAACATCTTGAACAAATATTACATCACATCTTATGGTAACCCAGAAGTAGGTGCTATGTACTATGTTTCATTAGCGTTTAACCCATAGGCCTCCCCATTCCTCCAAAGGAGGGATTACTAAAGAAAAGAGCCCCTAGATTATTTCTCGGGGCTCTTTTCTTTATGCTTAAATCTAAAATCGTATCTCTACAATCGTAAATTATTTATACATTTCTTCTCTCAGCTTCGCTACGTCGGCATTGTTGATGTACTCATCGTAAGTCATTAATTTATCGATAATTCCTTTTGGAGTAATCTCGATAATACGGTTAGCTACAGATTCAGTTAAGGCATGATCTCGCGAAGTGAATAACATGGTGCCTTTAAAATCTTTCATCCCATTGTTTAAAGCTGTGATCGACTCCAAATCCAAGTGGTTGGTTGGTTCATCGAACAATAGGAAGTTAGCTTGTTGTAACATCATTCTTGAGAACATGCAACGCATTTTCTCGCCTCCAGAAAGCACTTTTACATTTTTCAGTACTTCCTCGCCAGAGAATAACATTCTACCTAAGAAACTACGTACAAATTGCTCGTCAGCGTCGGTTCCAGAGTACTCACGTAACCAATCTACCAAGTTCTCATCTTTATTAGCGAAGAACTCAGTATTGTCGTTAGGGATATCAGCTATGCTGATGGTTACACCAAATTTAAACTCGCCGCTATAATCTTTATCGTTGCCGTTTAAAATTTCATAGAAAGCAGCGGTTGCTAAACTATTCTGAGAAAGTACGGCAATTTTATCTCCCTTGTTTACCATGAAGCTAATGTCTTTGAACATTACTTCGCCATTAAGGGTTTTTCCCAATTTTTCTACCTGCAAGATTTGATCCCCAGCCTCACGAGCACCATTGTTGTTAAACATGATGGCTGGATATTTACGGCTTGAAGCCTTGATCTCAGAGATGTCGATTTTATCTAGAGCTTTTTTACGCGAAGTTGCTTGCTTTGATTTAGAAGCGTTTGCACTAAACCTGCGGATAAACTCCTGTAACTCTTTTACCTTATCTTCTAATTTCTTGTTTTGATCTGCACGTTGTTTCAATGCCAACTGAGAACTTTCGTACCAAAAGGTGTAGTTACCGGTAAAAATGTTCATTTTACCGAAGTCGATATCCACGATGTGTGTACAAACTGCATCTAAAAAGTGCCTATCGTGACTTACCACCAATACAATGTTTTGGTAATCGGCCAAGAAATTTTCTAGCCAAGCGATCGTATCAATGTCCAAATCGTTGGTAGGCTCATCCAGTAATAAAATATCAGGATTACCAAATAAAGCTTGTGCCAATAACACACGTACTTTTTGGTTACCATCTAACTCTTTCAATAATTTATGGTGAAATTCTTCCTTGATACCCAAGTTGCTTAACATGGTAGCAGCATTACTTTCCATATTCCAGCCATCCATTTCTGCGAAAAGATTTTCTAGTTCTCCTGCACGTTCGCCATCTTTTTCAGAAAAATCTTCTTTCATGTAGATCGCGTCTTTTTCTTTCATGATATCGTACAACTGCTTGTGACCCATCATTACCGTTTCAATTACCGGAAATTCGTCGAATTCGTAGTGGTTTTGCTTAAGCACGGCCATGCGTTCGCCTGGTGTGAAAGCTACTGTACCGCTAGTTTGTTGTACGTCACCAGATAAAATCTTCATGAAGGTAGATTTACCTGCGCCATTTGCACCAATTACACCATAGCAGTTGCCATGGGTAAATTTTAGGTTAACATCCTCAAATAGTGTACGTTTTCCGTAACGTAGTGATAGGTTTGAAACTGAAATCATGTCTGAAAAATAAGCCGCAAAGGTACGAAAAAAAGGTGGAAGCTGAAAGGTTTATGGTTAAACCGCGTTTCGCTTGATTTGAACCATAAAGCTGAAGTTAAATCATCTAACGAACTAAACCGTAAACAAACCAACCAATTAATAAACAATTAATGTATTTTTGCGATTATGAATTTTATTGTTGCTGGCGCAATTAAGGCCGTTAAAGAGTTGTATGGGCAAGATATTGCCGAAAATGTAATCAACATACAGGAAACACGTAAAGAGTTTGAAGGACAAGTTACCATTGTGGTATTCCCTATCGTACGGTTTTCTAAAAGAACGCCTGAAGAAACAGCGAATGATATTGGTGCTTTCCTGCAACAAAATGTGGAAGAAGTAGAAGGTTTTAACGTAGTAAAAGGTTTTTTAAACTTAGTTATCGCCGAAAATTACTGGATCAATTTATTCAATAATACTTTATTGAAACCGAATTTTCTATCGATCAAGCCTCGTGGGGAAAAAGTGATGGTAGAATATTCATCACCAAATACCAACAAGCCGCTGCACCTAGGGCACGTTCGTAACAACTTATTGGGATATTCGGTATCGGAGTTGCTAAAAGCTGATGGTTACGATGTCATCAAAGTAAACTTGGTGAACGATAGGGGTATCCACATCTGTAAATCGATGTTGGCTTGGCAAAAATGGGGCGGTGGCGAAACTCCTGAAAGTTCGGGCTTAAAAGGCGACCACTTGGTAGGTAAATACTATGTGGTTTTCGATAAAGAATACAAGAAGGAAATTGAAGCTTTAGTTGCCGAAGGTCAAACTGAAGACGAGGCAAAGAAAAATGCACCATTAATTAAGGAAGCGCAACAAATGCTCTTGAAATGGGAGCAGGGCGATGCTGCTGTAGTTGGTTTGTGGGAAAAAATGAACGGTTGGGTTTATGAAGGCTTCGACGTTACTTACAAAAAACTAGGGTTAGATTTCGATAAATACTATTACGAAAGCAACACATATTTATTAGGAAAAGATACAGTTGAGGAAGGTTTGGCCAAAGGCGTTTTCTTTAAAAAAGAAGATGGCTCGGTGTGGATTGATTTGACTGCCGATGGCTTAGACCAAAAGCTGGTTTTACGTGCTGATGGTACATCAGTATATATCACTCAAGATTTAGGTACTGCTCAAATGAAATACGATGATTTCGGGATGGATAAGTCGATTTATGTTGTGGGTAACGAACAAGATTATCACTTTAAAGTGTTGTTCTTGATTTTGGAGAAGTTAGGCAAAAGCTGGGCTAAAGGCTTGTACCACTTATCTTACGGGATGGTAGATTTACCTAGCGGAAAGATGAAAAGCCGTGAAGGTACTGTAGTAGATGCTGATGATTTGGTGAACGAAATGGTGGCTACTGCCAAACAAAAAACGGAAGAATTGGGTAAAACTAACGATTTCTCGGAAGCAGATAAGGATGATTTGTATACTACGATTGGTTTAGGTGCACTGAAATATTTCCTGCTGAAAGTAGAACCTAAAAAACGTTTATTGTTCGATCCAGCAGAGTCTATCGATTTTCAAGGAAATACAGGTCCGTTTATTCAGTACACTCACGCTCGTATCAAATCTTTGCTAAGCAGAGCTGATTATCAATTTGCAGCTGCAGATTATTCGAACATTAAGCTTACGTCAACAGAGTTAGAAATGATTATGCTGTTGGCGAAATATCCAACAGAAATAGCTGAAGCGGCAAAAGCTTATAGCCCGGCATTTATTGCGAACTATTTGTACGAAGTGGCGAAGTTGTTCAATAAGTTTTATCACGAAGTACCTCCAATTATCAAAGAAGAGGATGCTGCGGTGAAACAACATCGTTTGAATATCTGTAAAATTGCTGCAGATGTAATCAAATCTGGAATGAACATTTTAGGAATTAAGGTTCCTGAGAGAATGTAACATAATTCAAAAGTTAAAAGTAAAAATTCAAAATTGTGCGTAAGTCTTTGTCGTTTTTACTTTTGAATTTTACTTTAACTTCATCTAAGTGCACGAATTTTTAAACTTTTTGGGTACTCATTTCAACGAGTTGGCGTTGCTATGTTTAGCCGCTTTTGCCGCTGGTTTCATAGATGCTATTGTGGGCGGTGGTGGTTTGTTACAGACCCCAGCGACATTGCTAATTCTACCGCAATATCCTGTTGCTACGTTGTTGGGGACGGTTAAAATTCCTTCTTTGGCGGGTACGGCGGTGGCTGCGGTAAAATATGCTAAGCAGGTAAAGTTTAACGGGTTGATTTTAGCGGGTTGCACCATCGCAGCTTTTATCGCTTCACTTTCTGGAGCCTATTTAGTAAGTACTATTGATAACCGTCATATCAAGCCTGTGATATTGGTGGTGCTAGTAGCGGTAGCCTTTTACACCTACTTCAACAAAAACTTTGGCGTACAGCAAGCGAAAAATCAAACTGCAAAAAAGCAGCTTCTATTGGCCTGTTTGTTTGGTTTAATTATTGGCTTTTATGATGGATTGATTGGTCCAGGTACAGGTTCGTTTCTTATCCTAGCATTCGTAGGTATTTTAGGTTTCGATTTCGTTGGAGCTAGTGCTCATGCCAAAATTGTAAACGTAGGCACAAATTTAGCCGCATTGATTTATTTCAGTTCAACGGGACACGTTCTTTTCGAATATGCTATCCCGATGGCGATCTTCAATGTGCTAGGTTCTTTCTTGGGTGCTAAGCTTGCATTGCTCAAAGGCAATAAATTTATTCGTATCTTCTTTTTGATCGTAGTTTTCGGTACGATATTGAGATTTGCTTACGATGTATTTTTGAAGTAGGGAACAGGAGCAGGAGTTAGATATTAGTTTTTAGTCCAAAAGTCGTTAAAGTCCACAAGCAAATCGTTCTTTTACTCGATTAATCAGTGCTACACTTAAGCAATTTAAAGAACTAATCTATAAACTATGCATCTCAACTGGCAACAGTTATACGCCCAAACTGACAACTGATACCTAACTCCTGGCTACTATTTCTTACCTATCGTTCCCGATTTGGTTTTTAACATCTCCTTTTCTCCTGTAGATAGCGAAGCTCATTGGGCTTTTAGCCGGACGCTCGTCGCCAAAAAGTACTCCCCCAATGTTTAAAGGTATCCGTTCTATCGAAAATTACTTTTAATACTGCAATAATTGGCATAGATAGGAACATCCCCGAGATACCCGCAATGGTACCACCAATCACTACACCGAGAATAGAAACCAACGCATTGATCTTGACTTTAGAACCCACAATGCGAGGCATCAGGATATTGTTATCGAAGAACTGAACCACGGCAATCACTAATAAAACAGTAATCACGGGGCCTATTTCTGTAGATGAAGTTAAGGTAATCAATACCCCTAAAATATTTCCAATTAAGGCACCCACGTAGGGGATCAAGTTTAAAATGGCGAAGATTACACCAATCAACAATGCGTGTTTGATACCAAACAACATCAACGTGCCACCTAGCAAAATGGTCATGTAAGTAATCTGGATCAACAAGCCCACTAAGTAGTTTTTAATGATGGACTCCGCTTCGTATGCCGCTTCTTTAACTTTTGGATGGTGCTCTGTTTTAAACCACATAAACACAAAGCGCAGCAAGATATCCTTATAAAATAGAATAAGATAAATATAGATAGGAATTAGGCCCAAGAAGATAAAAACACTGCTCAAAGTTACCGCAGCGCCACTTGCTGCTTTACCGGCCATATTCAATAAGTCATCACTTTTTTCGGTAATGAATTTCTTCTGTTTACTGATAGAGAAATCGGTAAAGCTACTGATCCACTCTTGTAACGACTGAAGATGTTTAGCCACATTCTCTTTAATCTGTGGGAAATCATTTACTAAAATTCCAATCTGCGCAGAGAAAAACCAAATGACACCTGCAATGAAAATAAAGACCAATAAAATTGGTAAAATGATGGCCAAGGCCTCAGGGAATTTGAATTTTCTTAAAAAACGGTAAATAGGGAGTAATAAAATGGCGATAAAAAAGGCCATGATTACTGGCATGATGATATCGCTAGCAATAGCAAAAATACCAATACATAAACAAAGACCTAGTAGTTCTATTGAGCGTTTTACCGTTAAGGGTAGTTCCTTCATGATATAAGATGGTGTATTTTATTCCCTAACACTAAAGTAGGGAAATTGTTTGGATGC
>JAMRYI010001440.1:0-25273 GCA_029231635.1 Ditylenchus weischeri | reverse complement strand
GAGGGCTACGCAAAGATAGTCCCCGAAGTAGTCAAGGCCGCACTGGATGACGCAAAGGTATCTTCCTCTGAAGTCAGCCACTTCATCATGGCGTCGTCATTGAAAGGCACTGCCGAATTTGTGGCAAAAAAATGCGCCATCTCCCCCGAAGCGATCAGCGATGGAATTATGGAGACCTGCGGGTATGCGGGCACCGCGCATCCTTGCCTGATGCTCGCCAAGGCGCTTGAAATCGTAAAGCCAAACGATGTCCTCGTGATCATCGGATTCGGTCAAGGATGTGACGTGCTGGTGCTGCGCGCGACAGATGCAATCGACTCATTCAAGCCGCGTCGGGGGGTCAGCGCCGCGCTGGCCGATGCACAAGTACATGAGAGCTATATGCGGTTGCTCGCCTATGACGGCGGCCTCGAATTTGAAAGTGGCATGCGTGGCGAGAAACAGCTGAAGACTGCATTCACCGAGCAGTATCGTTCGGCGCACCAACTGTCGAGCTTTGTTGCGGGCCAGTGCACCCGCTGTGGCACCGTTCAGTTTCCCCAACTCGCCTATTGCGTAGCGCCTGAGTGCCACGCTCCGGCCTCTGTCTTCAAGCCAGCCCCACTGTATGACGAACCGGCCAAGGTGCTGACCTATACAGGTGACTGGCTGTCATACCACCCCTCCCCGCCTTTATACGTAGGGTTCGTGCAGTTTGATATCGGCGCCCGACTTCTAATGGAGATTGTCGACGTCGGCGAAGCCGGCCTCGACGTGGGCATCCCGTTACACATGGTCTACCGCATCAAGGATGTCGACAAGGTGCGTGGCTATCCGCGCTATTTCTGGAAAGCCACGCCGTTCGTGGCATAACAAAACTGGAAAATATTATGGCAACGGGTATCAGGGACAAAGTCGCGATTATCGGCATGGGTTGCACGCGTTTTGGTGAGCGCTGGGACGTCGGCACACATGAGCTAATGGCAGAGGCATTCGAGGAAGCGCTGGCCGATGCGGGCATCGAACGTCAGCAGATCGAGGCCGCGTGGAGCGGCTCATGCATGGACAACGTCAACGTCGGCAACTCGGCAATCCCGACAGCGCTTGCGTTGCGGCTCGACGGGATCCCTGTCAGCCGCATGGAAAACATGTGTGCTACAGGCACTGAAGCGTTGCGTGGCGCGGCCTATGCGGTGGCATCCGGAGCGGTTGATATCGCCCTGGCCATCGGCGCCGAGAAACTCAAGGACACCGGCTACGGCGGCTTGCCCGCGCCATACAAGGGTACGTTGAATGACCTATGGCTGCCGCTTGGCTCTGCCCCGGCCGGATTTGCCCAACTGGCTTCAGGCTATCGTTCACGGCACGGAACGTCCAAGGAGGACTTGAAACGCGCCCTCGCCCATGTGTCCTGGAAGAGCCATCAGAATGGTGTACTGAGCCCAAAAGCACACCTGCGTAATGCGGTGACCATGGAGCAGATACTCAATGCACCAATGATCGCCGAACCGCTCGGTCTATTCGATTGCTGTGGTGTCAGCGACGGAGCGGCCTGCGCGATCGTTACCACCCCTGAGATCGCGCGAGCGCTCGGTAAGAGGGACATGGTCACGATCAAGGCCATCCAACTCAGTATCAGCTCGGGTATTGAGTCGACCACCGACAAATGGGACGGCAGCCAGGTGCGTAACACGCGAGTGGCGGCTGCACGAGCTTACACCGAAGCGGGAATTACCGACCCTCGCAATCAGCTTTCTTTGCTAGAGGTCCATGATTGCTTCTCCATCACTGAACTGGTGACCATGGAAGACTTGTTCATTTCCCATGAGGGCCGGGCCGTCCACGATATTCTGGACGGTTTCTACGACCGAACTGGAAACGGCGTACCGTGTCAGGTGGACGGCGGTCTCAAGTGCTTCGGTCACCCAATTGCCGCTTCGGGCTTGCGCATGGCCTACGAGGTCTATCAGCAGCTGTTGGGGCGCGCCGGGGAGCGCCAGCTATCTAGCCCGAGTTTTGGCCTGACTCACAACTTGGGTGGCGTGCCATATCTGGGCATAGCAGCGTTGTCGATTCTGGGATTGCACAGTTAATGACAGCCAATATTCAGGTGGGCCGCCCCCTCAAATCCTTGCAGCGCAATCGCTTCATCGACCCACAGGCGATGCCGTCGCTGATAAGGCCTGATGAGTGGGTGTTCGTACCTGGTTCCAGCGGGGCACCACTGGCGTTCATGGAACAACTGTTACACGATCCTGAGTTCACCCGGAACGCTCGCTTGCTCACCAGTTACGTTCCGGGCATCAATGCGCTTGATCTGGCAGGGATGCACCCAACCGGACAAGTGACGGGGCTGTTTATGCAGCCTGAATTGGCGGTCGCGCAGCGAGAGGGACGCTTCCGCGCGCTGCCGATATCCTACGCAGGCTTCGTGCGCCATATTACTGAACAGGTCGATATCGATCTTGCGGTTATCCAACTTTCGCCGCCTGACGAAAACGGCATGTGCTCCCTCGGCCCGTCTGTGGAGTTCACCCCAGCCGTTCTACGCAAGGCACGACGACGCCTCGGCCTGATCAATTTGCAGACGCCAATAGTGCGCGGATCCTACACGGTTCCTTTCAACTCACTGGACTATGTGTGTGAAGTTGATACACCGCTTCCGATCTATGACGTCCCTTCCGACAGTGGCACAGAGGCCATTGCGCGACACATTGCCCCCTTGATCGAAGACGGCGCTGTGTTACAGACGGGGCTGGGCAAAGTACCCACAGCGCTGATGAGCATGCTACGCAGCCGTCGCGGCTTAAAACTGCATTCGGGCATGCTCTCGGACGGGCTGCTTGAATTGGCCGCAGCAGGCGCGCTCGACATGAATTACTTGCATACGTCCTGCGTACTGGTGGGCAGTCGAGCATTCTATGAAAAAATCCGTGACTTCCACCCGTTGCGAGTCGTTGGTTGCGACATCTCCCACGACCCGGTCCTGCTGGCCAAACTCGACCACTTCGTGACAGTCAATTCGGCGCTCGAGGTCGACCTGTTCGGTCAATGCAACCTGGAGATGACCCGCGGCGCTGCCATTAGCGGATGCGGCGGCGCGCCCGACTTTGCGCGCGTGCTGGCCGATTGTCACGCGGTGGTTGCAGCATCATCGCGTTGCACGCCACCCATAGGCGTGGCTCACGCATCGTACCAATGCTGGGTCCGCAAACAGTCACGACGCTATCCAGGGTAGATGTCGATTTCGTCGTCACCGAATACGGCGTTGCACGGTTAAAAGGTGCGAGCGTGCATGAGCGCGCCGAGGCCTTGATCCAGGTTGCAGCGCCCGAGTACCGCAGCGATCTGCAAGACGCATGGCGTGCCATCGCCAATCGTCTCTGACGCTACTTTCTTTCTCATTGCTGTACTGTCCGGAGTGCGTTTATGAAACTGCTTGAAGATAAAGTCATTGTCGTGACCGGCGCCGGCGCTGGTGTGGGTCGCGGTATCGCGATGGAAGCCGCCCGCCAGGGCGCTAAAGTCATCGTCAACGACTTGGGTGTGAGTATGGACGGCTCCGGCGCAAATGCCGGTCCGGCGCAAAACGTGGTTGCTGAAATCGAAGCGTTGGGCGGCACTGCGTCGGCCAATACAGACAGCGTCGCCGAGTGGGACGGTGCTCAGCGGATTATCCAACAGGCTATTGATCTTTACGGTCGCATAGACGGCGTGGTGAACAACGCAGGCAATTTGCGTGATGTCCTCTTCCACAAAATGACCGAGGAGGAGTTCGACGCCGTCATCAAGGTGCATCTTAAAGGTACGTGGAATGTGTCCCGTGCTGCGGCACCTCACTTCAAGGCGCAACAGAGCGGAGCCTACGTCCACATGACCTCCACTTCGGGACTCATTGGCAACCTGGCGCAGGCTAACTACATGTCCGCCAAAATGGGGATTGTCGGGCTCTCCAAGTCCATTTCACTTGATTTGGAGAGACTTAATGTGCGCTCGAACTGCATCGCGCCGTTCGCATTTACACGCATGGTCAGCAGCATTCCGGCTGATACTCCCGAAGGTAAAGCCCGGATGGAAGTGAACATGCGCCTTGAGGCTGACAAGATTGCCCCGTTCACGTTAGCGCTGTTGACTGACGGCGCCAGCCATGTGAGTGGCCAAATATTTGCCGTGCGCAATAACGAAATTTTCCTGTTTTCGCAGCCGCGTCCGATCCGCACGGCTCACAACAGCGAAGGCTGGACCGTAAAGACTTGCCTTGAACGTGCCCTCCCGATGTTCGAAGCCTCGTTCTATCCGCTGGACAAGTCGCGCGACGTATTCACCTGGGATCCGGTCTGAGGCTAGCGCTATGAACCTTGAAAAAGTGTTGGCCTGGAAGTTTCCAGTCCTCGAACATACGATCACAGCGCGCGACTGCATGCTCTACGCATTGGGTGTCGGTGTGGGTGCGCGGGCCGACTCTGACGAAGATCTGCAGTTCACCTTTGAAGAAGGCCTGAAGGTCTTTCCCTCCATGGTCAACGTCATCGCCCATCCGGGCGCGTGGATCAAGGAGCCTGAACTGGGCATTGATTGGGTGCGCATTCTGCATGGCGAACAATCGTTCGCCATCCACGGCCCCCTTGTTCCCGGCAGAACTTATACCGGCGCTTACCAGGTGACCGATGTGGTGGATAAAGGTCCAGGCAAAGGCGCAATGCTCTACCTGCGCAAGACCCTCACCGACAAAGAAAACGGTGAAGTGGTAAGCACTGTAACTTCCACATATGTCCTACGCGGCGATGGTGGCTGCGGTGGTACTTCGCAGAGCGCCCCAACACCGCGCGCCCTGCCCCGAACGCGCGGCGGATAGAACTATCAGCCTTACAACACTCCCCCAGGCCGGACTCATCTATCGGTTGTCAGGGGATTACAATCCAATCCACGCATCGCCCGCGATCGCTCGTAAAGCCGGCTTTGACAAGCCCATCCTGCATGGTCTCTGCACCATGGGCGTGGCCACCCGTGCGCTTCTGCAGGGGGCCTGCAGGGACGATCCGCAAAAGCTGCGATCACTGAGCCTACGCTTTTCCGCTCCCGTCTATCCGGGAGAAACCCTGCAGACTGAGCTTTGGAAAGAAAGCGGCGGGGTCAGCTTTCGGACCACTGCGGTGGAACGACAAGTCGTCGTACTCAACAATGGTTGGGCCGAGCTCGCCTGAAAAAGGCAGGGGCATGTCAGTGCCCCCTGCCGCAGCGCCCCTCAAACGAGGACCGCTCCTTTGCACATCAAAAATGACGTTCATGTCACTCTGTTATTACGCACTTATTTGATCTAAAAAAAAATAACTTCGCGATTAGTTTTACTAGATTGCTGATAACCGCATACTGCCCGCAAAGAGCAAGAGTCGCTATCTGACCGAAATAATAATAAAAAAAGGGTTAATAATGTACGCAAGGCACATCGCGTTAGTCTCGTCAATTTTTGGCGGTATGCATTACGTTCCCATAGCCTCAGCCATGGCTTCTTTCGCCAATGACAGTCACCTGACCCTGCAGACCCGTAACTTCTACGTGAATCAGGATTTACGGGATAACCCTTCCAGTGGCAAACACAAACTGGAAGAGTGGGGACAGGGTTTCATGCTGCGCTTCAACTCCGGCTATACCGAAGGTCCGGTTGGTATCGGGGTCGACGCTTTGGGTCTGCTGGGCGTGAAGCTCGACTCCGGCCGTGGCACCAGCGGTACTGGGGCCCTGCCAGTCAGTAAGGAAGGGGACGTTGCGGACGAATTCGGCTCCTTTGGCCTGACGGCGAAGGTTCGTGCTGGCAAGAGTGTGCTTACCGTAGGGACGCAAGAACCGGTGTTGCCAGTGGCCTTCAGGGCTGACAACCGGCTACTGCCGCAGACTTTCGAAGGAGCTCAGATAGTATCGAAAGATCTTGAAAAGGTCACCTTGATCGCTGGCCAGTTCCGTAGTACTCGCCTGCGTGATTCCACGGGCAATGAGGACATGACCATGTTGGCGTTTACCAAGGGCGGCGGGTTGGCGGCCAGCACAGCAAGCGAAAGGTTCAACTATGCCGGATTCACCTATGATTTCCGCTCCGGTTTCAATCTTACTTATTATTACGCAAAGTTGGAGGACAATTACAACCAACAATATGTGGAGTTGAACCACACGCTGCGGTTATCGGGTGATTGGCGCTTCACGTCCGAAGCGCGCTATTTCCATAGTGACGAAGAAAACAACAGCGGCATCGACAATCGAACTTTGGGTAGCATGTTCAGTCTTGGTTTTAAAGGCCACACCTTGGGCGCGGGCTATCAGAACCAGAGCGGTCGCACCGGCATGCCATTCATAGGCGGGACCGTCCCCTGGGCCCGCGCTTGGGGAATCTATCACCATTTTCTATATGCCGGGGAGGATACTTGGCAGGTCGAATATAGTTTTGACCTCGCCACCGTCGGCGTACCTGGGCTGACTCTGATGAACAGATATGTGCGAGGTGACAACTTTAAAGTCGGTAATGCGCAAGCGAATGAGTATGAATTTAACACTGATCTGACCTATGTCGTGCAAAGCGGAGCATTCAAGGATATTTCCCTGCGCTGGCGCAATATTAAGTACCGCGGCAACCATACCGTGGATCGCGACGAGAATCGAATAATCATAGGTTACGCTTTTAAGTTCTGGTGACCCGATGCAGGATTTATGAAGTCGGACATGGCGAGCAATCAGAAAAGTGCACGGTGAAATTTATATTGCGTGGCGCCAATACCTAATTAAACCAGACACCCCAACGAAATCTCATAAAAAATGGGTGACACTATGTACAACAGATCAGGAAAATATGCATCGGGACTCATACTATTCGCGCTACTCATGGCGGAGTGTTCAGCTGGGTACGAATATACAATGGTGTTCTCGGCAATACCGACATTCATAAAATTATTTGGCGACCCTATTAAGGTGGGGTGGTTGGTCACTGCATTCCTGCTTGTTTCAGCATCTGTGACAGCGATAGTGGCACGCCTTGGAGATATATACGGGCGTCGTCGTGTTTTGCTGATTTTATTGGTTATTGCGCTTTTAGGCTCTTTGAGCAGCGCCCTGTCTGAATCGCTCAATTGGATTATTGCAGGGAGGGCGGTGCAAGGTATTGCCGCTGCTGCACTGCGCTTTGCATTGGGTTAGTACGTGAGAACTTCGCGCCCGACAAGGTCCCCTTGATGGTTGGCTTCATCCTTGCCGCTGCTTCGGTGTCTGCGGGTGCGGGCCTGGTTATCGGTGGATATATTGTCGATAATTATGCATGGCAAGCTCTTTTCTACAGTAGTGTCGGTCTCGCTGCGGCTGGCTTTGTTTTGGTCTGGCTATTCATTCCTCCCTCCAAGCCTGCCGGATTGACCGGGCCTATTGATTTCACTGGAGGAGTATTGTTCATCCTGCCGGTGGCCGGAGTGATGTATGCCTTGGCAAATGTCAAGGCATGGGGATTACTTGATGAGCGAACCTTAGGACTGATTGCCATCAGCGCATTACTGTTGTTTACCTGGGTGATGTATGAGCTTCGACACAAGGAGCCATTGTTAGACATTCGTCTGCTAGCCAATCGGCAGGTGGCGTTAGCTAACATCAGTATTGTGTTAGCGGGGTTAGGTAGCCTGCAGATTTATCTGGTGTTCAGTATGTTTCTCCAGCAACCGTCGTGGTCAGGAGTCGGCCTCGGCCTCACGGCAACTGTTGCCGGTGTCATGATGCTGCCTTCGCAATTGGCAAGTGTAGTTTCTTCCCCTTTTAGTGGTTGGATTGCATCACGCTTTACTGCCCGGGATGCTGCGCTGATAGGTGTTTTGACCATGATGATTGCCTGGGGCGGATTGTTTCTACATCATTCAGGTCTATGGTATATATCAGGGGCAATACTTATAGCAGCGATAGGGTTACAAATTGTCTATACCGCATTACCCAACTTGATTGTCGAAGCCGTACCAGAGAATCGGACTTCTGAGGCGACAGGGATGCTCCAGGTTCTACGTGCCGCATCAACGGGCGTGGGTGGGTTGGTGGTTATTTTGTTAATGAATTCATATATCGTGTCAAGTCCAGAAACTGGATTGAATGTTTCTTATCCCTCATCTGCGTCTTATAGATTGGTTTTTGGCTTCGTTTTCTGCTGCTGTTTTTTGATGTTATTGGCCGTTCTGGCTTTACCCAGAAGACATAAGCATTATGAAGTGCGGCGGAGTTCGCCAGCAGTTGATGCGGCATACAAACGCTGATATTTGCTCGGCATGAGCATCTTTGCCTGTGTTTCATCGCCCTGTATCGCGCTATGTTCGGTCAAAACATCACGCAGAGATGCAGCGATCGCCAATGCGACGACCGGTGGCCTACTCTCGACGTATGTCCTACGCGGCGACGGCGGCGGCGGCGGTACTTCGCAGAGCACCCCCCACACCGCGCGCCCTGCCCGAACGCGCGACGGATAGAACTATCAGCCTTACAACACTACCTCAGGCCGGTCTGATCTATCGGTTGTCAGGTGATTACAATCCAATTCACGCATCGCCCGCAATCATCCGTAAGCCGGCTTCGACAAGCCAATCCTGCATGGTTTCTGCATCATGGGCGTGGCCACTCTCGCGCTTCTTCAGGGGGCATGCAGGGACAATCCGCATAAGCTGCGATCGCTGAGCTTACGCTTTTCCGCCCCGGGCTACCCGGGAGAACCCAAACCCTGCAGACCGAGCTTTGGAAAGAAAGCGGTGGGGTCAGCTTTCGGACCACGGCAGTTGAGCGGCAGATCATCGTGCTCAATAACGGCTGGGCCGATATCGTATAAAAACCGGCATCGCCCACCTCCCTGAAGGTGCATCGCGCCTGCGATGCCCCCTTCTTTTCTACATCGTATGACGTGCAGCTTCAGCGGCACATATCGCGGTCCTAACATTCGAAGCGAGCATCTGGATAGACTGCAAACCAAGCATGCAAAATTCAGGATCGGCATGTGACATGTCAAAGCGTAGTCGGGCCTCCTGCATTGTCACCAACGTCTTAAACTGGTCCATGACCGCATAATATTTCAGCTGAAATTGAGATACCGTGTGGCCACCCGCCGCGACGTACTCGCGCATGAAATAATCAACCTGCGCGTGCGAGCCCAGCGAGGGAAGTAAGTAGGCCAAGTCTTCGGCGCGATCACCTATGTGCGCATGAGACCAATCGACCACATTGGCAACCAGGTCACCATCGAACACAACGTTATTCGGCGAGTAATCACCATGTACCAACACCGGCTCATCGTCGGATTGAGGAGCGTTGACACGTAGCCATTGCAGCGTCGCCAAAAAGGATTGACGACGGAGCGGTATCGGAACTTTTCCAGAGATCAACCCACCGATCAAGATACCTCTGCGCCGCAACTCCAGCCCTCGGCTCGGAATCCGTCGGATCTATGAAATTGTCCTGAAGGACACCGTCACTCGCCTGGAGCCGGACACCGTGGATTTTTGCCAATTCAGACGCAAGGGCTTGGATCTGAGAGTTATTGAGTGATTGCAAATCAGCCCAAGACTCAAGTTGAGTGCCCGTCGGCCGACGCGATACTGAAAAGGACAATTGTTCTATCGAACGTTTATTTTCCAACCACATGGGCTCGGCAACCCTCATACCTTGCTGGTGCAGATACCGTAGTAATCGGAATTCATCAGCAACATTGCTCCGCAAGCCCAAGAGAACGTCGTCCTTCTGAATCCGACACACCAGGGGCCACCGACGCGAGTCGGCATCCTCAATCTCAAAGAGCAGCGCCGTATTGCCGAAACTGTCGAGCACGTGCCCGCATTGCAGCAAACGAGCATGAGTCAACGCGCCGCCCTGATTCCGCACTGAACGCTCGAGTATCGCTTGCATATCAGGTTGCCTGCTCTGGGGCGACTCGGGTAATGCAGGAAGCTCATACAAGCTTGCTTCCCAGCACATCAAGCTCAGCACTACAGCGTCGATCTCCGAGCCCCCGCCGACCGGGTACCCTGAAACTGCAACCAGATCAGCCAGGGCGCCCTGCAAACCATAAAACAGCGCACGGGTTGCTGCTTGATCATAAGAATGGGAGATTCTGGGCGGTAGCTTACAGAAGGATGAAGCATCTACCCGCCCTATAGCTATTGCCAGGCGTCCCCCTAGAGAATACCCACATTCGTACTGGTCGCGGACATCGTGCAACCTGTCGCCGCGAACCAGCTCCGCCAGAATCGCATGCGCGGCCAAGTGATGCTCCCTGACGCGAAGGGGGTCGCCCAGCACCGCCAGTTTATCGATCGCCTGCTGCAAGCCGCTCAGGAGCCTGTGTTTCTGGATTTTCACGACAGGATTACTCCTCGCGCACGTCAAACGCCATCCATAACTGGTTAGGGCCGTAGGCGGTATAGTTGTCGATCCAGCGAACACTATCGGCAGCGCGTGCCATACGCATTCCGCTTAGGCGCCGGGTCAACGTCTGAAATGCAAGCCGTAGCTCACCCCGTGCAAGCTGGTTACCGATACACATATGGATGCCGGCACCGAAGCTCAGATGGCTGGCACTGTTCGAGCGATCCAGATCGACGTGTGCCGGGCAGGCAAACTGCTGCGGATCGCGATTCGCGGCGCCGAATCGCACCTCGACCATCGCCCCCGCGGGAATCGTTACGCCGCCAATTTCGACGTCAACAACCGCCCGACGGAACAAGGTTTGAAGCGGCGCGGTAACGCGTAACGTCTCCTCGACAAACGCCCCGGCACGCTCCGGATTACGATAAATTTCCTCGGCAAGCTCCGGGCGCTCGATCAGTGTCTTCATGCCCAGCGCCAACGTTGTTGTCGTCGTCTCGTTTCCCGCCACCAATATCTGCAAAATCAAGCTCTGCAACTCGCGCATGTCGAGCCGACGCCCATCGGTTTCGAGATTGACCAGGCGACTCAATAACAGATCGTCGGGCTCAGCTCGCACTCGCTCGACCTGAACCGCCATATAGCGCTGCATTTCGATGATTTCATGGGCCAGGGTAGTTTGCTGCTCCGGTGTCAGTACCGGATTCACGCTTTCCAAGGCCACATCGGACCAGCGTTTGAATTTCAATCGATCCTCGCTCGCTACACCAAGCTGCTCGGCGATGACGTACATGGGCAAGCGCACCGCGAACGCCTCGAGGAAGTCAATTTCTGCACAGCCGGCAAAGTCATCAATCAGAGCATCGATAATCTGCTGGATGCGTGGCTCCAGACCCACCACTTTTTGCGTGGTAAATACCTTGTCCACCAAAGTGCGATAGGTACGGTGGCCTGGTGGATCATTGGACACCAACGTATTCATCGGCAACCAGCCATGCGCCTCGAAAAGAGCATTGGCTTCTGGCGCCCATCGGTCCCCCATCACCCCGGTGTTGTTGCTCAACGCCGAGACTTTCAGCAACGCTTTACGTACATCGTCGTATCGCGTCAGGATGTAGTGACCGGACTTGGGATCAAGGTACACAGGCTGTTCTTCACGCAGCCGGTCGTAGGTAGGGAATGGGCAGGCATAGACTTCACGGTCGGTGAAGCTGACAGGCTGCTCAGGATCATTGTTATTCATTGTGGCTCCTGATATTCGAGTTTAATGGGGTCTGTGAACGGACTTCTGGCCAGTTGCGAGTATCCATCGCTCAGGCCGGTGCGACAGGCGCTAGCAACATTGAATCCTTGAGCGACACGCGAGTATCCGCCAGGACCGCAGGGTCGATCTGCGCGCCGTTTGCCACCAAAGCTCGGCCGTGTGCAAAGTCCCGGGCGGCATTCACGCAATCCAGGGCAATCACTCGTCCCTGGCGCAAGTAGATGACCGAGAAGCTGCGCGTGGCGATGTCGCCACGCACTACCTCCTGGTCGTAATTGGTCGACAGACCGACGGTCTGCAGCTTCAGGTCGTATTGTGTCGACCAAAACCACGGCACCGCGTGATAGGGTCGAAGATCGCCCATCAGGGTGCGTGCCGCGGTGGTGGCCATGTCCACGGCGTTCTGGACCGACTCCACCCGGATCTGCGCTCCCGCGGCGAATGAATTGGCGTGACGTGCACAATCGCCAATGGCCAGGACGTCAGGCAACCGAGTGCGAGCAAATTCGTCGACCAGGACACCATCGGCACAATCGACACCCGCCTCAACCAGTGGCTCCACGGATGCAATGATGCCGACCCCGACGACGACCCATTCCGCCGGCAAGATGACGCCGCCTTCAAGTCGAACGCCTGATGCCCGCCCCCCCGGATGTTTCGATGGCCTCAACCTTCGCGTCCAGCCTCACTTCAACACCCCGGGCACGGTGCTCAGCTTCATAGAACCGTGACAGCACCTCGCCAGCGACGCGGGCCAAGACCCTTTCACGGGCCTCGAGCACTGTCACGTGCTTGCCCTTTGCCGCCAGCGCCGCTGCCACCTCAAGGCCGATGTAGCCGCCGCCGATAATCACCACATGCAGCACATCGGCCAGCTCACGCCGCATCCAGTCCGCGTCAGCACGCGTACGCAGGCTGCGAACCCCCTTCGCCTGGGCGCCGGGACAGGTAAGCATGCGCGCGCGACCGCCGGTCGCCCAGACCAATCGTCCATAGCTCAGTGTCGTACCCGCGTTGGTTCGTACGGAGTGGGCATCTGGATCGATAGCGACAACGCGGCACGCGGTTATCACATCAACTGCGCGCTCACGCCAGAATGATTCCGGCCGAATCAGCAACCGCTCGAAGGTTTTGTCCCCACTTAAAAACTCCTTGGACAACGGAGGACGTTCGTAAGGCAAATCCGGCTCTTCGCCAAGCAACCCGATACTCCCAGTGAAACCAAGCTGGCGCAGCGTCAGCGCTGTATGAGCACCCGCATGGCCAGCACCGACGATCAGCACGTCGTAACTGTTTTTCATGTCATTCCTCCGGTGCCACTGTCACCCGCAGACCATCCAGCGTCTCATCGAATGGAATTTGGCAAGACAAACGAGAATTCGAGCTGCGCGAAGCGTTACCATCGAGCAGGTCGTGCTCTTGCTCACTGATTGGCGCAATCCTGTCCAAAAACGAAGGGTCGACGTACACATGGCAGGTCGCACATGAGCAGCACCCACCACACATGGCCAATAATTCATCGATACCTTGATCGCGAATCAGCTCCATCACGGAACGATCACCCGGAGACTCGATGATCACCTCATCGCCGTCCCGCCGCGTCACAATAAGTTGCGCCATATTGCAAATTTCCTAGTCGTTGGGGACGGCGGCCGACTGTCGGGCGCAGAGGGAATTGTTAAAGGTGTGAGCGCCAGCCAAGGCGATAAACGAAACAGCGGGGAATGACATGATGCCTCCTGAACCGGATGCCTTGGCTCCGGTCATGCACTTCTATTTATTTTTATACATATAATATCTAACGCATACTATTTTTCAGTATAAAACCTGAAAAACAGCCGACTCGTTACTTTGTAAAAAAGCGTATGTGCACCGCCAGATCCAAGGCGGTGCGCAGGTGCCCGATGCGGATCGGGTAATAAGCCAACAGTGCAGCATTGATCACTTCAGCATGCTCGTTACCAGCTTCCAAGCCAGCGACCCACTCTATGCAGGTGCGCCCTGGAGCGGCTTGCGAAAGCGTAATTCGCCCAGTCACTCCTATATTCTCCGGCCGACTACAATCGGTGATTGCATAGCCCAAGACATGAGTCTCAGCATCAAGGACCTCTAATCGTTCGACAGCCCACCAGTCGGTAAAATGCACGGTTCGCAAAGCGCCCACGCCTTGGCCCGTTGCTTCGCAACACTCCACCATGGGATGCCAGCGCATCAAGCCAGGAAAGTCGGAAACGATGGCCCAAACGTTGTCGATTGGAGCGTCAATAATCTCGGTGATGGTCGCTTTCATAAAATCTCCTCGAGGGCACCGCCCCTACCATTCGGCCCGTCCGTAAACGAACCGGCGCGGCCACCAGTAGAACTGCAAACAGATTATATGCTTGTATACCATATGTAGCGCAATACCACCCTCAAACATTGCCCACTCGTATGGATCAGCCATGAAATCAGAAGGTCGCACGTCATGAAAATCGGTATCTCGATCCCCTAACAACTGGGGCGCCCACGACGCAGGAAAGCTCGTCGACCTGGCGGTGCGCGCTGAAACCCATGGTTTCGCATCGGTGTGGACCTCAGAGCACTTGGTCAATCTCGCTTACGTACGAGCACGAATAGGTGACCGCCCCTATTTCCATCCGCTGGCGATGCTGTCTGCCATCGCCTCGCGCACACAGCGCATCGGCCTTGGAACGTCTGTACTCGTCTTGCCATTTCACCATCCTCTCGACGTTGCCAAATACATCGCAACCCTCGACCAGTTATCAGGCGGGCGAGTGATTCTTGGCGTTGGCGTTGGCAACGTGCGCGAAGAGTTCGACGTGCTGGGCATCCCTTGGGAAAAGCGCGGAGCGCTGACGGACGAAGCGCTGGATGTAATGCGTGCGGTATGGACCCAGGAGGCGGCCGAACATACCGGCCTGAAGTGGCGCTTCAGCGACGTCCACACCTCACCCAAACCCTTTGCCGAGCGTCGGTTACCAATCTGGATAGGCGGCATGAGCGATGCGGCCTTGAGTCGGGTAGCTCGAGTAGGTGATGGATGGCATCCCACCGGGCTTACACCCGACGAACTGCGCGCTCAACTGACTCAGCTCCGTCTCGCCACCCAAGCAGTCGACCGAGATCCAGCAACCCTGGACGTGTGCATGCGCTTCAACCTAGCGCTCGATGACGTAGAAGTCACCGACGTCGAATTGCGCTCGACTATTGACGGATATGACGCAACGCGCATCGTCGAGGTGGCATCAGCTTACGCCGCCGCCGGTGCGACTCATTTCATTTATGCACTGAATTCACATGAACCCGACGTGCTCAATTCAACTGTCGATGCGCTTGCACGGGATCTACTGCCTCACTTCCACGACGCTTGATGGATGCACCGCCCCCTACCATGGGGGCGGGCATGGCTGAATAGCCCCTCCAGGAGATTTCAGAGTCAGCGAATACCTGCTCCTGTCAGCCCTTCGGATGAGAAAAAATTATCCGGCTTAGGGGAAGACTTGGCGGCACCGGCGCCTGCATTACCGTGGACGCCTTGAACGGACCAGACACCCGTCTGCAAGTCCAAGTTGAAGGTACCTTCAGCCACCATGCCGCCCTCCTCTTCGGTGTAATACGGCACGCCATGCAAGCTGACTACGCGATAAAGCTTGTTTGCCGCATCGTAGTTCTCCGCAAGGCCGGTCGCATAGCCGTCCTCATCCCAATAAAACATACGACGTGGATAGACGTGCCGGAAACCGGGCTTGAGCTTGGCTTCCACCGTCCATACACGACGCAGTTCCCAGCGGATACAGTCCGGATTGGGGAAATTCTTCGTCGACACGATTCGAGCATCGTCACACCCTGCGCGATCGTAGATCTTGAAATTGTTGGCCATGATGAGCTTTTCTTTTTTGCCCACCAGCTTGAAGTCGTAACGATCCAAGGCGCCGGAGAATGCAAGCGCGTCATCCATTGTGGCAGAGCCCCCGCCCGAAGGAGACGGGGTGTCATAGGCCAGGTCTGGCGACAATTTCACCCGGCGTTGACCAGGAATGTATTGGTAGGCCCGGCGGCCGAGATTCTTTACGTCAAGCGGATCGACAATTACCAATTTTTCGCCCACCTTGCGAGTGGGAGCGTCGGAGTCAGCCCGGAACGCCCAGTACACAGTCTTGCCGACGGCTGGTGCAGTTGCCTTTGGATCGTAATAAGGCGACTGCTGCCAAAGCCGATTTCCTCCGACGTTGGAGACCGTACCGTTAGTGGCCACCACATACGAGTTGGAATAGCCCTGCCAGGCATGACCACGAAAGGCCGTCAGGTGGTTCCACATAACCTGAGCGCCATTTTGCGGAACGGGAAAAGGAATACCGCCCCAGCAATTTTCGATCAGCGTGTCGTTATCCACGCTTTTACAGTCTTTGGCGTTCTTCAGCGTGTTGTCGAGCATGTACTGGGGAAAAACCGTCGAGCGATGAGTTGGATAGACATCCATCCTAAAATTGGGATAGGTCTTGAATATTTCGACGAGGCCATCGAGTTTGTCGGCATATTGGGCCACATTCTGCGCGGTAATCGAGTAGAGCGGCTTCTCGTCGGCAAAGGGGTCAGGCCGCGAATAGGGATCTCTTGGATTCTTGCCGAAGCCTGCCGGCATTTTCAACCCTTCGCCCGTATAAGCTGGAATCGTGCCCTCCTTGTTACCCGCCCTCTCGGCACCGAATGGGGTAAGTACGGAGCCATCCAGCTGTTTTGCGTCATCGGCAATCGCGACAATGGACCAAGCAGAAACGCTCATCGCCAGCATGAATGGCGCCAGGTATTTGGGGTTGTAAATCATATAATGCCTTCTTTTACCGGAGGGTATTACGGGCGTTCACGGTCAAGTTCGATTGCGCCCAATTAACGTTGACGAATCAGCAGATAGAACCGGCGCTCATGATTTCAGGCGGAACGGTGGATCGCACCACTCGCTTACGGAACAGCCATTCGCCATCCTGGCGTACGTAGCAATCCTCGTAACTGATCTGATAGCGCATGCGGCACTGATCGCGCGTCACTGCTTCAACCAGCGCCAGCACACTACCGGTTGCTTCATCGGAGCCCACGCCCGCGACCAAAATGTTCGGCACCAGATGCGCGGCATATAGCACGCTGGCAGCAAGGATTTCAGCGTATGCACGGATGGCCGCTCGGCCTTCATGCACACCGAAACCAAGGGGGCGCTCATCCAGCACTGCGTCCTCGGTGAACAACGCCACCCACTCATCGACCTGATGAAAATCGATGTACTGAGCGTATCGATGGTTGAGCTCTTGGAGGGCGATTTTGTCCGCAATTAACATGTTCTGCTCCTGGCACTAAACAGCCGCGCCATCCAACGCAGCAGTCTTGCCTGCAAGACGCCCGAAGGTCAGCGCATTGGCGATGCCGATACCGCCACCAATGTATCGACGCCCCAACGTGCATCCGAGCACCTCCCCTCCCGCATAGAGTCCTGGGACGGGTTCGCCGAATCGATCTCGTACACGCCCGTGATCATCAATATCGAGCCCGGCATGACAGGAAACCAAGGCCGACGCCCGGATTTCGACCGCGAAAAATGGCCCGGTGCGAATCGGGTAGATCCTCTTGGCCTTTTTGAAGAACTCCGGATCCTCGTCTTGATCGGCGTAACGGTTATAGCGAGTGATTGAAGCAGCCAGGCCAGCGGGAGAAATGTCAGCGCGCCGAGCCAGCTCTTCGATCGAATCAGCCACCTTCACACGCCCGGTCTCGACGTTTTTGCGGATGGCTGCAATACGCCAGCTATCGGAGCCGGGATCGTTGATATAGTGCTTGACGACGTTTTCGTCGGCGCATGCCTCCAACATTGCCGGCTCATCGAAGATTGCGAAACACCGCAGCTCAGGCTGCTCATTGAGCAAATAGCCCGAGACGGCATAGGAAGCGTCCTCCGGGATGAAGCGGTGGCCATCGCGATTGACGACCATTGCCCATTCAGGAAGAAAAGCTTCAAGGTTCGGCGCAAAATTAGGCGAAGGCACGAGCAAGCCATTGTCGATGCCGGTCAGTTGCGCGCCGACCTTCTCACCCAATGCAATACCATCGCCCATGTTGTAAGGCACGGCCGCGTAGATCGAAAAGAGCCGACTGCCATGGGCCGCAGCGGTTGGCCACAACCGTTTGATCATTTCCGGGTTGTTGCCGAACCCACCCGTCGTGACGATCACTGCTTTGGAGCGCAATTCGATGCCCTCGGAACGAACGCCGCAAACCCGGCCTTCTTCAAAAATCAGATCCGATACACGCGCTCCCAACGCAGTCTCGACGCCAAGTGCTCCGGCGGCGTTGATCAGCGATTGAATGATTCCGAACCCAGCACCAATACACTGATGCCCACGTGGACAGCCTCCCACCCCCGACTCAACAATAAGGTCCGATGGAAACTCATTACCCAACTCAATCAGCCATTCGATAATCGAGGCACCGCTGTCCGCCAGGGTCTTGGCCAGGGCGGGCCGGATCGACCATTGATTGAGCGACATCATGTATTGGTACATCGCTTCGGCTGAGTCCTTGATCCCGGCTTCACGCTGAACTGCAGTACCCGCCGCATAGACGACGCCGCCCGCCAACGCGGTTGCCCCGCCCAGCTTGCTGTCAGCCTCAATGACCATGACGGACGCACCAGCCATCCTAGCGTGACAGGCGGCTGCCAGCCCTGCGCCACCACCACCCACAACGATCACGTCAAAATCAATTGCCACGTTCTAACTCCTTCTCGTTGGCGTCGCAGGCACGAGCGCATGTGCGACACGACAGCATTCGCAATTGCCGACAGCACAGCTTTTGATTGTCTGTTTGTCAGCTAGGTCGAGGCAGCCAGGCACACCCACGCCTGGCTCAAACTCTCAGCGTATTCCTGAGCCGGACATATCTTCGGGTGCAAAGAAGCGCTCTGGTTTTGGTGCCGCTGGCACCGTCCCCGAGCCAACGTTCCCATAGGCGCCCATCAACGCCCAGACACCCGTTTGCAGATCCAGGTTGACGGTGCCCTCGTTCATCACGCCGCCATTTTCTTCGGCGTAATATGGAATGCCATGCGAGCTCACAACGCGATAAAGCTTGTTGGCCGCGTCGTAGTTCTCTGCAAGACCGATTGCATAGCCATCCTCATCCCAATAGAACATGCGACGCGCATAGACATGCCGGAAGCCAGGCTTAAGCTTGGCTTCCACCGTCCATACTCGGCGCAGTTCCCAGCGAATACAGTCGGGATTGGGGAAGTTTTTCGTCATGACCTTGGCGTCGTCGCAACCCGTATGATCGTAGAGCTTGAAATTGTTGGCCATGATCAGCTTTTCTTTCTTGCCCACGAGCTTAAAGTCGTAGCGATCCAAGGCACCAGAGAACACAATCGCGTCGTCCGTCGTAGCTGCACCGCCAGCCATAGGAGCCGGCATGTCATAGGCCAGATCGGGCGAAAGTTTTACGCGGCGCTGGCCAGGAATGTACTGGTAGACGCGGCGACCAATGTTCTTGACGTCGAGCGGATCGACGATCACAAGCTTCTCGCCCACTTTGCGAGTGGGTGCATCGGCGTCAGCCCGAAACGCCCAGTACACTGTCTTGGCCACGGCCGGCGATGCCGCTTTCGGATCATAGTAAGGCGATTGCTGCCAAATCCTGTTGCCACCAACATTTGTCACAGTGCCATTTGTGGCCACTACATAGGAGTTGGAGTAGCTCTGCCAGGCATAACCACGGAAAGCTGTCAGGTGGTTCCACATAACCTGGGCGCCGTTCTTCGGTGTCGGGAAAGGCGTGCCTCCCCAGCAGTTCTCGATCAGCGTATCCCCTTCTTTCCCCTTGCAGTCAGTGACATTCTTCAACGTATTTTCGAGTACATATTGAGGAATAAATGTCGTGCGATGGGTCGGATAAACGTCCATCCGGAAATTAGGATAGGTCTTGAACACCTCGATGATGCCGTCGAGCTTGTCGGCATATTGAGCGGCATTTTGCGCGGTAATCGAGTAAAGCGGCTTCTCGTTAGCAAAAGGATTGGGGCGCAGATAAGGATCTTTCGGGTCCTTACCGAAGTTGGGCGGTGTCTTCAAACCTTCGCCTGTGTAAGGTGGAATCGTCCCTTCCTTGTTACCAGCCTTCTCGGCACCGAATGCCGTGAGTACAGGGCCGCCGAGCTGACTTGCGTCTTCAGCAAAAGCAGAGATGGACAAACTGGAAACGCTCATAGCGAGCATGAGCGGCGCCAGGTAATGGGCTCTACGAATCATTTGATGCCTCCCTCTACAGGTATGTTTATTGTTTTCAGGCACTTCTGATGCAGATGTTGCAGTCTTTCAACTGCAGCACAGTTCAAACCTCGGTTTGCTACACAACGAGAGGCTGGATTGCAGTTGCAAGCACCTGCAGGCGATTGAGATTCCAATCACCAGTCACTTCAGGCGCTCCATCTGGACCGGTCTTCGCCGGGTCCGACGTCAATACGTTGAGCACCACACGTGTGGCGCCCGCCTCAGTGAACTCGGTAACGCGACGCAGCACATCTTCCGGTGCGCCCCAGGCAAGCACCGAGTCGATCAACCGATCACTTCCTCCGCCCTCGGTACACTCTGCCCGGTCAAATCCGGCATGCTCGAATGCATCTTGGTAGTACGGCAGAGCCAAATACATGGCGAGATAGGCCCGCGCGATCCGCCGGGCCTCGCTGGCGTCGGATGTCATCACACAGAGAATTTGCGCGGTAAGGTCCAACTGTGCCCCGATACGCTCACGCGCTTGCGCCACGACAGCGGACGGCATCATCCAGGTCAAGATACCCTGGGTGCGCGCCACGGCCAGTGCTTGCAATCCCGGCGCATGGGCAGCGATGTACAGAGGCGCGGTCACGTCTGGTTTGAGCGCCGCCAACCCAACTTCGGCCATATCCTCGAGATAGGCCTTCATTTTGGGCAGTGGAGCTACCCACTCCTGTTTTCGTTTGGCAATCACGGCAGGATTGGACGCGCCGAGACCCATGAAGAACCGGCCAGGATACAACTCGGACAACGTTTGCAATGCCTGGACGGCTGACGTCGGATCGCGCCCGTACGCCGTCGCGACACCCGTACCCACTTTCAACTTTGTGGTATTGGCGAGAATAAATGATGCCGCAATGAACGGTTCCCGACCAAACGCATCGAGCAACCAAACACTTTCAAAGTCGAGCTGCTCAATACTCTGGGCGAGCTTCGCTAACTGCGGGCCGGGCAGGAAATTGGTGGATCGATCAAGCAGCAAGCCAATTTTTGCCATTTCAGTGCTTCCTATTCTTATATTCGGTCACAGTCCTGCGCCTTCACGACAGGCAGGACGACAAAAGTGTCAAGCCGTCTGTGCCTTGGCGAAGTAGCGTCGGTAACCTTGCAGGATGCCGTCGGTCCAGGTGCGCTCAATGATGGAGCGCATAAGGTCGAGATCAGCCGGCTCCACGACATCGAACTCGGCTTTGAATGTCATCAGCGTCTTACCATCGGGCAGCGTGTCGAGCACGGTCGTCGCCAGATAATTTTCGAACTCGCTGCGCAATACCGCCCCCCCCGGATTCGGGCGGTAAACCATGTCGTAGTAGATGCGTCGGGTCTCGTTGTTCTGCAACAACAGGGTCTCGTCGACCATCGAACCGGTCACGTGACGAACGACTCGCGTGCGCGGTACATCCTCGGGTCCGCCTACCAATTCGACACTGGCAAGATCCGGCCCGGGACGGCCGCCATCTTCCGGCTTCACCCACCATCGCAGCAGACCGGCCCAGTCGGTCAAAAGCTCCCAAACTTGATCGATCGGAGCGTCGACAATACCTCGCACCTCGGCGTGGCCTCGTTTGAACTTGCGCATACGGCTTGCCTCCAGAATCGCAGAATCAACCGCCCCCAGAACGCCTGGAGCCAGCTCAGAATCCATCATTAGAGAAAGGTCACATCCAGCGTCTTCGTCTTCATATGCACCTGCGAGCTACCCGCCGGGTACTGCTCGAAAACGCTGCGATCGACATTCATACCGCTGAACTGCTCCATGACCATGGCGTCGCTACTGCAATCCAGCATGCGTTGCTGAGTGTCTTTGTACCAATCGGTCTGGCGCATCCGATTGACGAAATCTTCAGACTTCCAAGAGGCGATCGCCACCCACTGATTAGGATTGCGCGCCCAACCATGGAAAGCGAAATTGCAGCCTTCCTCGTACCAAGGCTCCGCGTTTCTCGCCAACTCCTCGAGCGCAGCAATAAAGTCGTCGCGTCGCGCAGGATCGACAGTGAAGCGCGAGAGAAAACAGTTCGCATCACGTACCCACTTACCCATCGAAATACTCCTTTCAATCTGGCAGCGACAACAGTCCCCGCTCAGTCATTCACGATATTGAAATCCGCTAAATTGAAAAAAACTTACCATATGGTATGCCTGCGTACAACATTTAATTCTCATAGGTTAATGGAGCTCTCCATTGCCGCGTACTGAGCCGTAAGGTGCGTAAATAGGCCTATTTAGTGGGCGATAAGCCAAACCAAGACAAAGCCCCTTATAAGGGGTTTTTGGCATTGCATTACGTCAAGTAAAATATGCTATGGTACTAATCACTTAAGCAGACATGAAAAAAAGCCAGCCCGAGAACGAGGTGAAGTTGAGCGCTCCTCCCCCGACCTGGCGTGCAGGCCTGCCGCGGTTGTGACAGGCGCATGCACCACGACAACTCATGCGTTACAAGCGCTCTATAGCGCGCCGTACGGAGCACCGCTGGCTGAAAATCCACATTCACTCACCAGCTTTACAACGATCCCGGCGCACTGCCGATTGACTTCAACCAAAGAGCCTTAGCACATATGGAAACCAAACCTTTGTTGGCGATTCTTGGCGGCACCGGCGACCTCGGGTCAGGCCTCGCTCTACGCTGGATCACTGCCGGATACCGGGTCATCATCGGCTCACGCGAACGCCAGAAAGCCACGGCAACCTGCAGCGAGCTGTGCTCGATCCTTGCCGAGCGTTACGTAGACGCATCACTGCTCAGCGACATGGATAACGCCGGCGCAGCGGCGGCTGCCGACATCGTGGTGCTGACAGTCCCGTTCAGTCACCAGCAGTCCACTCTTGCAGAAGTCAAAGAGCAGCTCGCCGGGAAAATCCTCATCGACGTAACCGTTCCGCTGATGCCGCCCAAAGTCGGCACCGTGCAGCTGCCCTCAGCAGGTTCCGCGGCCCAGACCGCGCAGAATTTCCTCGGGGATAGCGTGAGAGTAGTTTCCGCTTTTCAGAACGTCGCAGCCGATCATCTGAAGTCTGCGCATGACCTCGAATGTGACGTTTTAGTTTGTGGTAACGATCCCGAGGCTCGGGCAGCGGTAGTCAAGCTCGTTGAGGCTTGCGGCACGAGAGGTTTCCAGGCGGGGCCGATTCAGAATGCCGCTGCGGCTGAGGCTCTAACCTCGCTACTGATCACCATTAACCGCCAGTTCAAATGTCACTCTGGCATCCGACTCACTGGCGTGTAGAGGGTCGGTACATGAACGCCCATGTGGAGATGTCTCGATGATTGCGCCCAAGTACGTCGCTCTGTCAGGGGGTGTAGGCGGCGCCAAGCTTGCCTTTGGCCTGGCACGCGAGCTTCCTCCGGAGCAACTGCTGATTGTCGCCAACACGGGTGACGACTTCGAGCACCTTGGTCTGCGGGTATGTCCAGACCTCGACTCGATTACCTATGCACTCGCCGGATGCGAGAATCGTACACAGGGATGGGGTATCGAAGGTGAAAGCTGGAATTTCATGGAAGCCCTGGCTCAGCTCAATGGCGAAACATGGTTTGCGCTGGGCGACCGCGATCTTGCCACCCATGTGATGCGCACGCTAAAGCTGCGCGCAGGCGCTTCGCTGACGCAAGTCACGCAAGCGCTGACCCGAGCATTGGGCATCAAACATCACGTGGTTCCAATGTCCGACGATCCAGTATCAACATTTGTTGAGACAGATTCAGGGACGTTGAATTTCCAGGACTACTTCGTCCGCCAACGCTGCGCTCCGCGTGTGACTTCATTCAGCTTCGTCGGGACCCAACAGGCTGCAATTCAGGCCGACTTGCGGGCAGCACTAGCCTCGCCCGAGCTGCGCGCGGTCATCCTGTGCCCATCCAATCCATTTGTCAGCGTCGGCCCTATCCTGGAACTGCATGGAATGCGCGAACTTCTCGCACAGTCGAGCGTGCCAGTAGTGGCAGTTTCCCCGTTTATCGATGGCAAGGCCGTCAAAGGCCCGGCAGCAAAAATGATGCAGGAGCTCGGCATGCCGGTGACTAACGCCGCACTTGCCGAGCACTATCGAGGCACCGTGACGGCCTGGGTAATTGATCATCATGATCGTGACCAAGCCCAAGATATACGCGACCTAGGCTTCGATTGTCGGGCAATGCCGACCCTGATGAAAGACGATAACGATCGAACCCTGCTGGCCAAGTCTGTTGTGGAGTATTGCAATGAACTCATCCACTGAAGCCGTCTGGGCCGTGGTGCCTATCAAATCATTTTCTCAAGCCAAAACACGTCTTTCTTCTTTGCTGACGTCTCATGATCGCCAACGACTGGCGTGTGCAATGGCCGACGATGTGCTCCGCGCGATCCGCGCTTCAGGCGTGGCGGACCAGCTTTGCATTCTCACAGATTGCTGCTCACCGGCGATTGACGAGCTCGCAAAGCGGTACGGAGCCTTAGCGTTGCTGGACCGACAAGTCGCAACAATACCAAGCCTCAATGCTGCAATCGTGGGCGTAGCAGAATTAGCGCATGCAAAAGGGGCCGATACCGTCATGGTCGTTCACTCAGACTTGCCGTTGCTCAACGCGACCGCACTGGTAAACGTCATGCAAACCTGGCACTCGCTGCCTGCCTCGCGGCGGGCCGTATTGGCGCGCTCAAAAGACGGCGGCACCAGTGTTCTCCTGGTAAATCATGCGAAATCATTCGCTTATCAGTTCGGGGCCGGCAGCTTCGCTTTGCACCGTGCTGAGTGCGCCCGTCTAGAGCACACCATCGCCACTATTGAGCAGCTTCCAACAGTCTTGGACATCGATACACCAGACGACTTTGAGCTCTTGCGCCTTGCCGCGCAGGCTGGGCGCTGTGGGCCGCACACCACCGCCGTTATTGCTGCGCTCTACCCTTTCAAATCGATGCACGCGATGGAGCCTGCGCTATGCATGAACTGACACAGATCCTCCAGGCAGCCGCGTCCGGCGTTCTGCCTACGTCCGAGCAGGCTTTGGCGCTCGCTGATTACGACGACATGCCCGAACTGATGGCCGTCGCGTCCAGCATCCGTGATCGCGGATCACGAAACGTCGTGACTTATTCGCGCAAGGTGTTTTTTACCACTGACACGGCTGTGCAGGGACGTCTGTCATTACTGCACTTTTCTCGACAATCGCCCTCGGTCGATTCTGCCTATTTGACGCTGGAACAGATGCTCGAGACTGCCCATCAGGGCGCCCGCCTGGGCTGCAAGGAGGCCCTGTTCACGCTCGGAGAAAAACCTGAACTGCGTTACAAAGCGGCACGCGAAGCCCTGACTCGCCTCGGATTTGTCTCCACCATCGACTACGTCGTGCACGCGGCAGAAACCGTGCACCGCGAGA